>CAVNYN010256150.1:0-49005 GCA_963692815.1 Nyctanthes arbor-tristis | reverse complement strand
TTAAAATAAAATAGTTAAATACCTTCCAGATACTTATGCTATATATTAGAAAAATATATTATAATGACAGGGAAATAAAAAAAGACAATTTTCCAGTATAAAGGGATAATGAATAAATTTAAAATTCAATCACAAAAATCCATGAGAATCAGATCGAAATATATTAAATTCATGTAACTTTTGATCATGCATCTAAATTCTTGGGGTGGGTGGGGTGTTTTTATTAGCGGTTAACCGTACAACTTTTAACGGTCATATTAACATTTTTTTAATTAGTTAATAAAATGTTATTAATTATTATTACTTAAAAACTTAAATAAACTAATTAAATACCTTCTAGATACTTATGGTATATATTAAAAATATATATAACAATAATAGGGAAATAAAAAAATAACAATTTTCTAGTAAAAAAAGATAATGAGTAAATTTAAAATTCAATCACTATAAATAAATCTATGATAATCAGATCGAAATTTATTAGATTACATTCATAATACGTAAAATATAAATAAAAGATTACATTAATATATTATAAAATTATTAATATATCTAATAATAAATATTTAACACTTAAAAATGTGGAGGGTGAATCTGATAATAAACAGTGTAAAAATGCAAAAAAAAAAGAAACTTGTATGCAAATGTGAAACATGACCCCAAAAAATGGTGTGGGACGTAATTTCCTCTTTTTTTTTTTTTTTTTTATAACATAAAGCTCCAAGAACAAGTACTTTCCCAAAAAAAAAAGGCTCCCAGAACAAGCAAAAAAGTAAAGGGTTAATTTCACAAATCGTCCACAACTTTGAGTTAAGAATCGATTTCGTCCCCAACTATTTTTTTCACTCACTTGTGTCCTAACCAAAGGCTCCTAATTCGTCTCTTTTGCTATTATTCACTCATCTTTCTATGGAAAATGACGATTATATCTTTTACCTTTTTAATTTTAAAAATAAAATATTTAAAAATATTAAAAATAATTAAAAATTAAAAAAATAAAGAAAACATCCCCCACCTCTCAAATTACTCTGGAAACGTTGCCGTTTTCGGCAGCAAAATGGGGGAGGGGGATTCACCCTCTCCGCAAAAACGCTGCCAGAAACGGCAACAAAGTCTCTGCCCGAAACGCTGCCAAAAATAGCAGCAGACTGCTGCCATATCTTGCATCGTTTTTGGGAACGAGTGAATCCCCCCATTTGTTGTCGTCCGACAGGAAATTTTTTTGGTTGGGTGGGGGAGTGGACTCACCCCCTATTTTGGTTGCGGGGAAACAGAAGCCTTTACTGCCGTTTTCACGGTAATTTGAGAGGTGGGGTAGGATGTTTTCCTTTTTTTTTTAATTTTTTATTATTTTTAATATTTTTAAATATTTTATTTTTAAAATTAAAAAAGTAAAGAGTATAACCGTCATTTTCTATGGAAAGTTAAGTGAATAGTGGTAAAAGAGACGAATTGCGCGCATTTATTCAAAGCCTGGGGACACAAGTGAGAGGAAAAAAAGGTTGAGAATGAAATTGGCTCTTAACTCAAATGTTGGGGACTATTTATAAAATTAACCCAAAGTAAAAAGGGCGTTTGAAAAAAAATAAAATAAAATAAAAGGAAATTGTAAAAAGGCTTTACGTTTTCAAATTTCAAACCATTGACAAAAAGACGACACAGTTCCAAAATAAAAAAAAAAGTGGCAAATCGTACAAATGACTACTTTCCTCGAGGATCAAGACGCCAGACTCCCACTGATGGCGATTTCCAGGAAGTTCTCAGTTAACTAAAAAAAGTAAAGGGGTTACAAAGAATTTTATGTTTTGATTCTCGCTGCAAGTCTCTTATGGCTGGGTATTCCCTCTCTCTCTACCTCTCTGCTGTGCGTTCGTATATATGTGCAGTAGTTTCTTTCTTTGGGCAAATTTCATTGTATTTGTATGTATGATTATATGCTTTATTAGACGGATTAGTTGGGTCTTGAAGTCAAATAATGAATGGGTAGTGATTTTAGCGTATTTAGGTAGTTGTTTATCTATGCCATTACTGAAAGATTCCATTTTACTGGCGCCATTGACCGAGGCTTACGAAAAAGTTTTGATCTTTACCGGAGGTTTTTGAGTCCGAAATTAGATTGCTACTTGGATTCTCGTATTTTAAGAGAAGAATCATGTTTATTTTTATTGAGGGTTTTCTTTATTATCTTGGATTGTTAAGGAGTGACTTTGAGTTTCTTTGGGTGGGGTTGAATTTGTTTAAAGTATCGGGTATTTCTTTTCCAAAATGTGAATCATGTTGAAAACTGGGAATTTTTTTTGGATCTGGGCTGGGTTTTCGGGCATTTTATTTGCAATCTCATACTTCGTTGGAGGGGTGATTTAATCCTTGTAAGATAGTAAACTTAAGGTTCATTGACTCCATGGTGGGATGCAGTTATTTGGTATTAGGATGGAGACTTTGATTTCTTGACAGCTGACACTGCTTTTGCTAACAACTATAGCATTTGTGGGACTGAACTAGTGGGAGCAGGTTCTGCTATTCTCGGATTGATTCTCATTGATGCTTAATTATGCATTTCACCGTAATGTAAATTGTCTTATTACTCTGTGTCACTGAATCATGCTCTGCCTTCTTGTTGATCTATTTCTTCTTCAAAGAGGGGGAAAATGAAGGAAAAAGAAAAAGAAAAAAAGAAGGAACAGAAAATTTACACAAGTTTATGTGCCTTTTAAATTTATTTGGAGCAACCTTTACCTTTCTTATAAGTTGTTGCTGCATATCTCGGTTTGTTCTTTGTTATTGAGTGTAGGTAGTAGTGCTATTAAAGAAGCTAATGAAGTTAGCTTTATGCAGATTATTACTATGGTATTTGAGCATTGCTCCTGTGTCTTCTTGATTGCATAACTTCAAAGATTTATTCTGCCCTAACTATGGTGAATGATAATTTTGTAAAGCACAATTGCAACTTGGATCGTAACAAACTCCAACTAGAGAAGAATTCTGAAATGGTTCTCATTACCTTTCACTGCCAAATGGTAATATGGATAGAGCTCACTTTACACATTCTTATATTTTGCTACCTTTCAATTTGATCCAAACAACTGTTTTGCATTATTTTACTTGCAGCATTCCTGATTGATTGACAGCATTCCTGATTGATTGACATATTTCTGAAAATCTGACTAAAGATGTTGTTTCTCTTAAATGGTTTTAGAAAATATTTTTTCATATCCCTATTATTTGAAATTGATCAGTTACAAAATAGAGTTACTATTTTAAATCTAAGAATGATGTTGTGTAATCAGACATTTAATCTGTTAAGCATTGTTGATTATGAGAGGTGTAGTAAAGTATATTATGCTTGATAGTAGTGTTCAATTTTGTAAAAAAATTAATATAATGCCTGGATAATTTTTATGAAAGAATTAAAGGGAGTAGTTACTCGAGCTTTACATATCTCATTTTCTTATTAATGGGTTACGCCAATGTTATTAAGCTTATTTGTCACTGATTAAGTGACACTGACTTGATTGTCATAGGGGAAGGAATATATAACTTGTGGACATGGAGAAATATAATAAAGAAAAATTAGAGGAATTTGTATCTTTCTTGTCAGATTGCGAGTAATGGGAAACTTTTACAACTGAAGCTGATTTGATTCTCAGTGCTTAGACTTATCATTAGGCATCAACAACCTGATAAATCCATTTCAAGTTATGATGCAATTTTTATTTATATGTTTGTTTATTTTCTTTTGTTCATGCTCATTTTGCTCTTTTCAACTTGTCATATGTTTCATCTCTCTCTGTGACTTCTCAGGACTTAACCTCATGTTTTCAGTTTAGATCGTTCATTTTCCACCAGCATTGCTTCCATTAGCACTTGTAATTTTTACTTAGCTGTCTTTTACGTTGCAGGCCATCATGGTTGGTGGATAGCAACCGAATTGCCACAAAAATTAAGAGCGCCTCAGGTGCATCTGATCCAGCAAAAGTCAATTGGCAAAGTGATCCAACAAAATCTTGCCCAAATTGCCAATATGTTATTGACAACAGTGATGTATGTAATCTTTACTGTGGATAGCAATTTTTGTCTTCATTTATGTGCTTATATATCCCGGACCTGCCTCTGAAGCTGTACTTTCTGCTTCTTTGAAATGGGTCATTGACCATGTGTTGGATAAGAGCATCTCCAATGCAACAATGACTACCTCTAGAAGGCGTTCTTGATACCTTCTACCATTTATTTTATACCCCTCCCTTTTTTTCCCTTTTCTTTTTTTTTTTTTTTTGCTAACTAATAATAGTGTGACACATATACATAATGCTCATTGTTGCATTGGAGATGTCTTTTGTTATACCCTCTATTTCTCTTCTCACATGTGCACAACGAATATTGTTGCCTTTGAGTTGCTCTAAGTAAATCTTTAAACCATTTAAATGTGTTATTCTGATCCCAGTCCAACTTACCACAAACCCTATACACTTCAAGGAATTATTTGCTCTGGATGTTGGGAACAAATTTTAAAGATGTCCGATTTCAAAACTTTTGGGGTCATCTTTATATAGATTGTAAGCATGTAATATATTTATGGAATGATCATATGCTAAACGATAGCTTATGCTAGGCTTTTCCAGGGAATATTGCTGGAAAATAGTAATATTTTTAGGGTGTGTATGAAAAGTTATTTTTTGGCAGATTGTGTGGTTAAAAAGTAGAATGAGGAAATGCAAATAATAATTTTTTTATTATTATTATTTTTTTTTATAAAAATGTGTGGCTGAGAATGAATTGGAACAAGAATTGATTCTGTTAAAATCAGTTTCATACACACCCTTATATTGATATCCCTTTATCTGAAAATATTCAAGTTTTCAATTGAAATTGGAGAAATAATTTGGTTGTGTTACATATTTTGCACGACTTTTCTGCTGCTGTTCAGGAGAGTTCCTCGACCCTTCTGTTAAACAAAATTTGTCTTTAATTTAGTGTGAACTCAAAACCGCTATATTTGCCCGGGATGCTCTCTTTGTTACGTGTAACTGATAGATGTTTACTTGATATGTCTGAGTGTCATGGAATTGGAATCTTGTAATGCATCTTACATGTTACTTTCTGAAAGCATGGAAGTTTATATATTGAACGATAATGTGTAAAGCAATTTTAATCCAACATCTCTCTCTTTTCAGGTAGCTCATCAGTGGCCAGGCTTACCCAGAGGCGTGAAATTTGATCCTTCTGACCAGGAGATTATTTTTCATTTACTTGCAAAAGTTGGTGTTGATAATTCGACACCTCATCCTTTCATTGATGAATTTATTCCAACTGTTGATGAAGATGATGGCATATGTTATACACATCCTCAGTATTTGCCAGGTATCTACTAAAATTTACAGTATTCCCTTTTTTTTTTAATTTTTAACTTTCTCCCTTTTGATGCATTGCTATCATTCATCATTTTTCTTTTTAAGAAAAAGAAAAAAAAAAAGGAAGAAGATTCATCATTCATCCAGTTATATTTAGATTTGAAAGACAATATTCATTTTCAGGTGTGAAACAGGATGGAAGTGTATCACACTTCTTTCACAGAGCAATCAAAGCTTATAATACAGGAACGCGGAAGCGGCGAAAAATACACGATGCTAATATAGGGGATGTTCGTTGGCACAAGACTGGTAGGACAAAACCTGTCTTTCTGGAGGGTGTTCAGAGAGGATGTAAGAAAATTATGGTTCTTTATGTTAGCCCAGTTAGAGGTGGGAAGGCAGAGAAGACTAATTGGGTGATGCACCAGTATCACTTGGGTACGGGGGAAGATGAGAAGGAGGGTGAGTATGTTATCTCGAAAGTGTTTTATCAGCAGCAACAAGTTAAACAAAGTGAGAAAGGTGAAGAAGCTCTTCATGAATGCATTGATGCAATGGTTGCTAAAGTGGATCCTCTCACTCCCAAGTCTCTGACTCCTGAACCTCCTTGCGCTGAGAGGAGATTATCCAATATCGAGACAGGAGAAACTTGCATTCCTAACATTCAGGTAAGTTTTGGATTGTTATTTTTGTTCTTTTTTCATCTTTCAGGGGCTTAATTTGACGGGGGTATGTGGGTCTATTCTCTTCTCAATTTTCAAAATCTATTCTGTACTTTAGCATCAAGACCAGGGGAATATGGAAGAGGAAGTGGAAACTCTGTCCAAACAGCCCGTTAATCAAGAGCGCAACAATACTGAGAATTATGATGATCTAGTTGAAGATAAGAACGATGATGAAGCTGTTGATGACACAAAATGGTGGGAAAATGAGTCACAGTTCCTGTTAAGTTCACAGCAGCTCGTGGAAGGCCTATCTTTGTGTGATGAGTTTCTTCAGAGCCAATCTCCAAATAGAGATGGAAATGAGAACAATCAAGGACTGAATCACAAACCCCGTCTCTCTGATTATGCTCGCTTAGGACCAGAGGATCTGAAGAAGGATTTAGAAGAATGCCACGATTTAGTTCTCGATCCATCAAATCCTGCAAACATAGAGCTTGATACACCTCCAGACTTCCGGTTGAGCCAACTTGTAAGATTTTCAGCCTCTCGACATGTTTGAACTTAGATACACATACTGTTGGCTTCAAGTATAAAAGGATTAAGGTTTATTGGTTAAACTAAAAATTAAGTTTCTTTTTATTTTTTAAAAAAAAACTCTCTCTCCCTCTCTCTCTGCCCCCCCCCCCCCCCATGTAAGAGTCGCTTTCTAGTATTTCGGTTTTAACCTAAAAGTTGGTATACATCTGTAGGAGTTCGAGTCGCAGGAAAGTTTCATAGCTTGGGGAGGAAGTTTACCAAACAAGGCAATCGACTAAATATGAGTCTACATCTTCATCAATTGACTGCTAATTTGCAATGCTGCTCTTTTGCAAAGTTTCCTTTTCAGTTGAAGTGAAGGCATTATTATGATGCAACTACTGCTTTTGGAGTTCATGCTACTTGCTTCTTTTTGACGAACGAGAATTTACGGCAAAAAATGCTTTTGTAATCCATGCTACTTGTGATTCTTGACTTGTATATTAAGCCCTGTATTATATTCTAGTTGCTTACTGCATGAACTTCAAACTGTTCAGGGATCCTCTTCTTGTAAAGGAATTTTATATTCCGAATCCTCTGTCTCTCAATCCATGTTTTAGCTCCCCCAGTATTCTGTGTAAGAGAATTGCTAACTTAATACAGTAAAAATTGTAAGGCACCTCTAGGAAGTGACGTTATCCACGTGGTGTGCATTCATACACCCCATGGGATGGCACCTCTTGAGATGCCTTAACCGGATTGCTAGAAACAGTATAATCAGACTCACTAACAAACAGAATTGGTCGCCTGTGCCTTAGGACGAGACCATAGCTCGTTGGAAGTAGGACACGGTTGAAACTTTTGTTGTAAAACCAGGACAAATAGGCAATGAACCTGGGCATCGTTACAGGTCACTTGGCTGTTCCAGAACATGATTTAAAGAGGCTACTGGGTCATGATTGCTTTAAAGAAAAGTGGAATTCCATGCAAAATGTCCCACAGATTGGAAGTTAGCTGGTTATCATAACATTATGTTTAGGAAAAAAGTGAGCTTGTAAGGGGTGACCTAAGAGAAAATAACATGGAAGAATGGTTTTTCTTGTTATTACATGATGAAAATCAAACAAATAGGGCCTTTGACACCCTGGTTAACTGTCTCAGTCCAATTTATATAAATTCAGTTACATTATTGTGTGTCTCACTTCATCATTATTTGCTCATCAAACTTTCGTTTTAACCATCGAGTGTGATGAATCACTGAATCTTGAGCCATTCTTGTTAACTATTGAGTGTTAACATTGAAGAAACTTCAGCAAAAATAATGCACTCGACCTTCCACAAGTTTGACACAAGGGGTTACACATAATGTAACTTTTAAGGCAATTGCAAACATAAATAAATAGGAAAAGAAAGGAGCTCGAGTAAAGTAGAGCACGTTATGCTGTTTCAGAACTATAGAAATGTACTAACTAGGGAAGGTTTTCCCAATAAATTTTGATCACTTATTCTTAGTGGACGCTGTCATGTATTAAAAGTATGTTTTTCAAAAAAAGGAATTATGTTGCATGGGAGGATTTGTTCAACTGTAAGCAGCATAAAAACTGTTCACAATGGACATGTAATCAGTCCTATTTACAAAATAACACGCCCGTAATCTTATATCACGAGGTCTTACTACTTAACACATAAATATAAGTGAATTAATGTCAATATATTTTTTTCTTTAGTATCATATGTTAATATATTAAATACAAGTGTTTTCAATGATAATATTTAATTAAAAATATATTTTACGTATTTAATTTTACTTTACAAAATTATATATAAATTTGTCCGTAACTCTAAAAATATTCTTTAATTAAACAAAATGTGATTAAAAAAAAAAACTTCTAGATACATAAGAACCGTAAGCTAATATAACTTCCAGCAGCCTTCCTAAAGTCATATAATAACAAACCTCCTAGAATGCCAAGGAGGAACTCAAATCGAACTTCTATATCTAAAATAACTCCAAGCAGCCCCCATCCCCATGCATACAAGAAAATTCAAAATGTTGTAGAAACTAGAAATCACTCATAGCAATATTCGTCTTTTGTACAATAAATTATATAGTATCAACCCCGTCACCCAAAAAAAAAATAAAGAAAAAAGATAGTTAGTATTAACAATAAAAAAGAACTATTCTTTGTAAGTAGGAGCAAAATCTATTTTCTAAAAAACAAATTATTATGTCATATAAAAGAATCTGCGCAAGTATGCAGTATGCACACACGGTCAGGATCTATGAGATTAGCATTCTAGTTAGCTCCCAAAGTCTTGATCAACGGTTTGATTTCCCTCCTCTACAATCTCTGTGTAATATCAAAAAAAGAATTTAAAAAAAAAAAAAAAAAACTATACAAATAGTGTAAACTTCTGGCAGTGAGCAGGTGATCATTCCCTGTGATCTTGTTTTTCTTTTGTATTTCTAGAACTAGAATGCAAAATCATCCATTATATATTATTCTGAACTTAAATTAATCATTAAATATCTACAATATACACAAGGGCCAAAACATCAAATCAGGAGCAGATTATGTTGTCTAATCCAAAAATCAGGTAAAGAATATATTTTATTCTGGCAAATCTTAGTAGTTGGCAATTATATATGCTTCATTACTAAGTCATATTCTGTTGGTTGTTTTCCTAATAATTCTTAACAAAACATTATAATCTTATTATTACAGTTGATTAATGTTATGGTTAGTCAGGCATTCGCCCTCAAAAAGTACTCTTTATGTCCTACAAGTATAGTTTACTATTTCTTTTTCATTCATCTCAAATTATACTTCACATTCCTTGGTTAATTTTTGAGTTTCATATTTACCCCCAATTAAATTTGCATTGTCATTAAGTATGCGGTGGAATAATATATGAAACGAAAAGTGTGAGGAAACTGCTATTAAATGTTATTTCTCAACAACATTTATTGAACATTTTTAAATACCATAAAAATAAGAAGGGGATTATCTTTACGCAACAGAGCAAGTAATATTTAACGAACACATGAAAGATACCTTTCAATTCCCCCTTAGTTTGAACACCTAACTAGAGGATGGACACTTTTGTTAGTCCATATAAGAAGTAGCATCGCAGTTGGCACTTTATAGTGTCCTGTAATTGCATTAGATCTTTCTTGAATTGAGTATATATTTGCACAATTTACTTATAGTAATGAATGAATATATCCAAATTGGAGTAGTTTGTCTTTCTATGTTAGAACCAGTATTTTAGAAAGTGTTAAGCATAAAAAAAAAAAAAAAAAAAAATTCAAGACCGAGTATTGATATACACACACATAAAAGCACACAAATACATAATAAAGATGTAACAAATACGTGATAAAACGTCAAGTATAACTAGAGTGAAATCGAAAGTTTGAGTATATGCACTGCCTAAGCGGCTAAGCGCGTATAGTAGAACACAAATTTGTTGGTATGGTCAATTACATGGCTGAATTTATTGATCATTTGGCTCTTATGCAATTGTTTTGATACAAGTTGGTGTGGTCCATTTATACATTGCATAAATTCACCTAAATTTGTTGCATGAATATGTACCACACATATACACGTGTGATCTTATGCATTGGTCAATTCATGCATGATATAATGTTTCTCTTCTCCAAGTGTATTTATGACTTTTAAAAAAAAAGTTTTAAAAATTTCAAATATTCTATTCATATTTTTTTAGTACGTGTTTCTTTACAATTTCTTTCTAATCTTATCTCATTCTAGACCTACCATATTTTTCTTAGTCGATATGGACTTATATTGTGTGAGACAATGAAAGCAATATTGAGAAGTACTCTACAAGCATAGGCGACATGAGTTTTAAACATGTTTCATTCTGTCCATTTTACCTTTTATACATATATTTGTTGACGTTCGTAATAAGTTAACTAAACTTAAGGTTTGTTTAATTTTAATTTAAAAAAAAAAAATTGATTCACTTGTCAAATTTCATTTTCAATTAAAGAGCCTCCACAAATAATCATCATTTTACATTTCTTGATATTTCTACCCAACTTTCGTAAACATATGTTCTCGCTAAAACAAACTTAATTTTCGAGGAAAAAAAGGATGAATTCTCAAAAAAGTCACACCAAACTCCATGTCCATCATAAAGAGAATATATGGATAAAATAGGTTTTTCCTTTTTCTTTCCCCCTTTTTTTTTAAAATCTGGGTTTACACGTATGTTTTTATTTAATCAGTCCACTTAAAATTTATACTTGACACAATCTTACAACGGTGACTTGTTACACACCAATCTCCAAAGCCAATATATAACTTCCTTTTTAGCTTCCTAATAGATTAAATGACTCATTTGAAAATCATTATCATGAATTCCCTTGTGGTAACCATCAACCATTTCGAATGGTTTAACTCATATATCTTACATGCGATGATTGAAACCGGGCAACTTGTTCTATAAGAAACCAACCTCATCACTCAATTAAGGGAAAAAAAAGTACATGTCCTTTACTATTACATATCAGTATTCAATTTCACTATGACAACTCAATAAAAAACCATTTGTCTGATTCTAAATAATTAATTTTCAACTGCATTCATGCGTCTAATCAGGAGCTATAGGTGAGTTGGAAGCTCTTGATCAGAAGCTGGGCTCCAAGTTCAACACTCGATCTATTTCATTAGTGGAATAAGTATTCATGCAATCATACAAGAATGCGTGTGTAGAGCTCTATCCATGGTGAAAACCAATAATGCATTTTGGGAAGGGTGATTGAAAGAAAGAGAGGGTGTGGGGTTGAAGAAGAGAGGAATCGCACGTGGGGGAGGATGAGGCTGCCACTTTGACTCATCACATGATGTCGGGCGGAGCTTCCGATTTTACATTGGCAGTTGGCTCTATAATCCCACCATTTTTTTATCTTTTTCTCTTTTTCCTGTGGCCGACAACTGAATTTTTAGATTGGTGATTCAACCCTTATCCACCCTCATACTCACTGCCCCACTCCTTTTGGACTTTTCCCAATTCTTTCTACGCTTTTTTTCATTTCTCATCCTTTTGTGGTTTGAATTATATGGACCACTATATATATAATTCATCTTTCATTTTATTTAAAATTCAATTGTTGTTATTATACACCTAATTTGTTCAATTGTTTTCTACTAAATACTAGTCTCGTTGTTATTATATACTGATGAGTATGAACATCATAATTCATACGTATTAAAAAAATTACCTAAAACTTTAAAAGTATGTGGAATCTTTTATTAAATCACATACTTTTTAATATTGCAACGTTCTTGATTTTTGATAAATGCAGTTCGCTTAACTAAATATAGGCCTTATAGTTATAACACTTAAATTCACACATCACTGTTAAATAATGATATAAAATTAAAAAGTTGTGTCATTGTTCTTGTTTTATCAGTTTTACTCTCGTGCTAATTGATATACATACAAATAGGGGAATGAAATGTGGTGATAGGAGGTAGATGGTTATTTTTCATTAGTCCATATTAATCCATTGAGATAATAATCTACAAACTTATTGATAACCTACTAAATTCCTTTTTTTCTTTTTTCTTTTTTTTTTAAAAAAAGAAAAAAGAGAAAAAACGAAAGAAAGAAGTCGCTTTCCAATCCTACACATTGCCTACGCGAACATGGTTTCAACATCATAATGGTTGACCCACAAAAGGCGTTGGGTTTTGACCAAAAAGATAAGTTTTTCACATAGGGACAAAAACTTTGCTAGGCTATTAATTGGGATACATTATTTTACGAATTAGTTATTAGTCCTAATTAAACAAATTAATTCCGGCCGCTTGGTTGAAGACCAAAAAAAAAAAAAAAACTAAAACAAGATTATCTTAGAATAGCAGACCTAATTTGAAGTTAAGTTAGTTTTATGTATCTAGAAACCGTCAATGGCTCAATGCGGATAAAGACACATGAAATTAAAATATAATTAAACATAATAAAAATCGACACTTCTTGGCATTTTCTATGTGTTTTACTTATAATAATACGGCATAAAGTTTTGTTAATTATATAAGGAATAGTTAGCAAACTTTGCTTTTTAAAGATAACCAAAAGGTTGTAACTAGTTGTTTGACCTATCGATAAAAGAGGCTGAATTGTACAATCAAAATTTTAATAACTTTTAATTTAATTAATTTATTTATGGGCCTACGTCTTATTATTGAAAATGCTAAAAGTGAATCAGCATAATCTTGCTTTTTGAATTGGTAATTATCCGATTAATCATTGTTGAGAAAAAGAAAGAGATAGGTTAGGGAGTAGGGACTTATCTGAGAAACGAGTTTTCTTTTTTATTAAGGGTTAAAAATTTTCCATCCATTTGCAGAAGAAATGAAATCGAGCCAAGACCCTTATAGTATCCTAGTTAACTACCAAACTTATGATCAAAATTTAAGGGTTCAATTAGCCTCTTATAGAATCCTCTTGTAATATTAAAAAAAAAAAAAAAGGAAAAGAGACGTCTAAGAACATGAAAATATTATTCTTATTTCTACCAAATATAGTCTTCACTGATCTAGTTCAAATTGAGTTCATCAAGTTTACACATTGATTGTAGTCCCGATCTAACACGTTGATTGTAGCCCTGATCTAACACCATATAGTATAACACCATACGTACTATATGTCTATGTGGCGTACATCGAAACACACCACATGAGAAATCACAACTATGTGACATGTCCCGATGTACTTCACATGGCCATATGACACCATATGATACCATACATATATAGTGTTAGATTAATTTTAACATTAACTGGCGTAACAAGAAAATCTAATACTAGTTTACTATATCGTGATATATCTTTTATGTTTCGCACATAAGTTTCTTGACCATACTACTAGCTCGTTAAAATGGAGGTTTAAGTTGCATTGTTTTCAAAATTGCACCGTAAGGAACAAAATTCCGGCCACGTCTTGTTGGCAAAATTAAAAACCTGAATTAATGTGAACCAATTTAATATTAAATAAACTAGGGCCTTAAATATGGAAAAAAATCAAGTACTCTAGGAGTATCTTAGATAGGGTACTAGAGACCAATAAACAGGTATAAATCAGGACTCTTAAATTCACACGTGGGGGTCGTTAATTGGTGCAAGGGACTTGTAATACTAGAATTTTGTTCCTTTAAACGCACTTGTAACTTCTTGATTCACTCCTAAAGTACCAGAATTTTTTCCCAAGATATTGTATCTATAGGTGCTTCTAGTTTTACTCCTAGTTGTAAGTTGTAACACGCAGAAGATACAAACTTGGATCCAAGTCCCCCAAATAACAAAATCCCAAGAGATGAACAAAAATAATAATGCATTTCCCCCATATTTTATGGGAAGCATTCCACTCCCTCAAAAGTTAGGCAATTCATCACTTTATCATCATTTACATCAAAACCTGTTCATCTTAAATAATACTCTAATAAATTGAGATTGAAAGTTTTTAATTCTCCTTGAAATTAATTTAAGCCTGAAAAAAAAATCTGAATTAATTCCTTTCCACAAGCCCATAAATCAGCAAACCAGGATCTGAATTCTTGAAAGAAATATACTGAAAAAGATGAAGATCCGAATGATGCAATTTTGAGAAGTCCAATTTGACAAAGTAAAAAACCTTGATCTTGACTTGAGCAGTACTTAAAAAGGGGAAGAACCCTAAGATGAATTCCCAGATCCCAATTCTTTTACCTGTAAATTTACTCAGTGGCTTAATTAAGTAACCTGAAATTCTCTTGATTGAATATGTTGAATTGGTGCCCTAGCTAGTAAAATTATTTCTCGAATATCGAATATATCAAGAATTAAAAGATTAAATATATATATATATACACACACATATAGGGGGAGAAAATACATATAGAAAACAAAGTTAAGACGAAATCCTCAGATGGAATTAATATGATAATTTTAATTCAAAGATATAAGACGTATACATGAAGCTGAAATAGCCCGATCGATTAGCCCAAAATTGTTAGCTTGTAGCTAATAGCATTTTGCTATTTACACTTTAAGAAGAAAAAGGTAAAATTCATCTTGTTTTTGTCCTTAGACGAAAGCCTCGACTCAATCTTGATAGCAAAGAAGCATCGCAAAGCCGGCGGCCCTTTGTCGCTCTCCTTGATTAATTGATCCTTCTTTTGAGGTTTCCCAGATTGTGGTGAAGTCTGGGAAAATGTGAAAAGTGAAAATCATCTTGCCTTTACCGGTAAGGTCTCTCTCGACTCAATCATGATAGCAGAGAAGCATGACGACGCATCGCCTTATGATGTAGAGCCTGGCCCTTTGTTCCCTAAGGAGGCCTCCAAGCCCTCTGCTTGAAATCCTTCTTTTGGAGCTTCCCATGTTGGTGCTACTCATTTTCATGATGTTTTGAGTGTTGTAAGAGAATATTTGTGTTTGGTTTGCACAAAATATGAAACCAGTTTGAATGAGTTTAAGGATCAGTGGGGGAAAGATGGGTACTTATAGGGGTTTGTATTGGTTGAGAGAAGAGACAGGTATTGGGCATCAAAGGGCGTGCAGTGCCCCCCTTAGCACACCAGACAAAACTCTTCAGGGCCCCACACCCACTTGGGATTCCATGCCTTCCCACGACAAGGAAAATGATATACCAATCCAAACAAGTCCCACCACTCAACTTGGAATACCCAAATTTTATACGCCATTTAACGAGCTATAAGATTCTACACCAACTTTATTCATTAATTCAAACTAGTAATAGTCGCTAAACAGGTAAGATCTTGAGTTCGAATTATACTTTACTGTCACGTCGGTGATTTAAAATGAATCTGCATATATAGGTGTAAACGAACATGTGAATAATCTTCTTTTATTTGACTTTTTATACTTTTATTAAGCCGGAAAACATATATTCAGATTTTAGACTAATATGTTCTGTTTACACATTTACATTCTCTCATGTAAAAAGAAAAGTATAGCTCAACTGGGCTACCTTATAAAAGATGAACTGAAGTTTTAGTTTTTTTGCTTGTTATTATATGGATTCTACCTACTATAAGCTTAGATATTGAAGTCATGCTCCTTATTCTATGCCATGTTTGAGTAAATCATGCTTTTTGTAAGCTATGCCCACCAACATCATGGCTCTTCCGATCTCTTCAATCAAGCAGCACAATTGCATAGTTTATGCCCTACATTATGTTTGATGATGAGATTATAATTAATGCACCTTGGATGTATTCTTTTCTACCTATTTTGTGACATTTGTTATTTCTTTCTTTTAATTTGTTGGATCCACCCAAACATGCTATATATGAGACAATTGAGAGGTTTAGTTGAATCGCACGTAACATTTTACAAATTCAATAGCTTTTAAATAGTTTAATGGCTTGGAATGATGCATCTATGTTGCTTTTCTCTAGCTAGATATTTACATGAATCCGTGTGGGGAAATACACATGAAATCATGTTAATATACGTTTGGTCATTGGTGCGTTAGTACCACACATTAGAATCATATTACACGTCATAAAACTTGAAATTTTCTCAAAAGTTAATTAGATATGTTAGTCTCTTTTCAAGGTTAATTAACCAATTTTGGTTTTTCGCAAATTGTAACAAAGAAATATATTTTGAGGTTAGCCAAAAAATTGGTCATATATATTTATATATATGTGTAGAAATGAAAAGGCTAATGGAATACGCTGGTTTGGATGTCTTATTTAATTAAAATGGTGTTAAATTTTTGTCAGATTATTTTCTATTTCTGTCAGATTCTATGCATTCAAACGTCACAAATTTGAAGCACATTAGAATCGAGGAATGCCCGCACGTTTGATCATCTTGGGTTACTAGAATTTGATGCTAATTGCCGAAACAAATGGATCAAAGTAAGAGTCAAAACCCCCACGTGAATTACAAATTGCCGTGCCAAATATATTCTCCATTAGACCTATACAATATTCTGAACCCAAGAAAGAAACTGCAATTTCAAGACACTCACTAAATTTGTACTATATATTTTGTGTCTACAAGTTTTTGCAAATACTAGTTTAGTACAAAGTAGCTCAAAACCCAATTTAGTGATTGATTAAATTATAATTAACCAGCCAAAAAAGCAACGTAACCCACTTGCTTCATCTTGTAATTCCCCCATTTTTACTAATTACACAAGCTTCCTTCAATAAACCCTAATTCTAGTAAAATGAGTTTATCTTTTCTTTCACTTTCCCTCGTTGATTAGCGATGAATTATTGACATGTAAACGTTTGAAATACCCATATGATAATTGATGTTCAATCAGATGTGGAATCGTTCTTTTAGCACCCTCAACCTTTTCTATCCCGCGCGCCCATTGTTGTCTTCCTAGACTATCTCACTTTGATTTGGGAGACACCAATGGAGATGAAAATAGAACAGTAAATCTAGACTTGTATAATAACAACTAACTGAGTTGAATGTTTATTTCGAAATATAAGAATAATGGGAAATGGACACCCTCAAGTTGCAAGACACTGGAAAATCTAAATAATTAGATCATGAGAGACCAATATTTCTAATCATTAAGATAATCAAAAATTTCCATGACTATTAGTTGGAATAGAAGAAAGTTTATATATTGAACAAGAAAGTGAGGTTACACGTGAAAATCTCGTGTTTCGTAAGTAGCTGTCCCTTGTATTCTCGACAATGTCGAATTAATTAAACAATTATTATGGGTTATCTCTGATAAGGTTTGAATATATTTGTAGTAATAGTTGTCTCATTGACTACTCCCAATGTTTGATTGTTTACGGCCAGGGTGTTAAATAAATTAAGCTCAAGAAACTTATGATTTTATTACCTGGCCGTGGCCTGTATAACATGATTTCCTTCAAGATTAAGGTATGCGAAATGAGTCAAATGGCCAATTCTCTTAGGTGTTAAGTTTTACTTATAATTTATTTCACCCAATAGGGTTGTTTGGAAGTGGAATCGAGTGATCGACCATCTTCTCTGTGTTATTTCACATGAGACGAGTGACATCAATTCAAGAAGATGGCCGGCTTGGTTTTTAACCTACCGAGATTGAGATGATCATGTCTTCGCTTTTTTAATAGAAACTTATACACTCACTGAGAAATTCTAGCATAAAGGAACTTTTATCTAACTATCAATAAAGGTTCTACATATATAGGGTTTAAGTAAATTAATTTAATATTTGATTATGATTAACTGATTTCTATGTTATGATTAGCCGTGCACAGCTGGTTAAAACTTACATTAGCGTCGAATTTCTATAAGCTTTGCTTCATATAGAAACTTGTGGAACGTTGAGTTCATAAGCTGTGTACGTACGTGCGTTGTAGTGTACGAAATTTTATATAATTACTTATATTGGTAATTAATTTGCATGTCACGGCATTAATTGCATCTAATAAACTCAAACTATATAATCGAGTGACATAAGCTTAACGCGTAAATATTTCATTTATAATTAGGTCACAACAAGATTAAATGCAAGACTTACACAGCTGCTTAGTACTATATATTTGTAATTACGTACTTTTATAACTTTTTTGTTGAAGGGAGATTTTATTTTCATTTATCCATTTGAAATTTGTGGTGGAAGGTATTATTATAAGTTAAACTTATTCATCAACTTTTTAATTGGAAGAAGAAGAAGAAGAAGAAGAAGAAGAAGAAGAAGAAGAAGAAGAAGAAGAAGAAGCCATAAATCATTTGATCTAAAAACTAAAATTGTTAAATCATAAGAGACGTTTATATCATTTTGAGAAAAGCCACGTGCACGTAACAGATGATCAGATGAATGATACAATATGATGAGGTGATGTTCTCATTTCAAGTTAGTTATATATGATTGTAGTGAGTAGTGTTTTAAAAAGCTCATTTAGGCAATGCTTGTGCTCGAAACTTAGATTTCACATTTTGTCACGCCTTATATATTATCACGCATTGGATTGCGGTTTTATCAAGTATTGGTGCATTTAAGTGCACTTAGACCCAATACTCGATATTGACGTTTTTCTAGTGAGATTGAAGGGGTTGGTTTCTCTTGTATCTGGTTTGGAGATATACTAACTAAATTGCTTATCTACTCGCGAGGCAGATATATGTCAGACTCCACTGATTGAGGGTTCTTGTTCTCTAATTTCTAAGGTAATGGTATTGGGTCCAAGAGTCCTTTCCAAAATAACTTTTCAACTTGTGTGGCGTGTATTTAAAACACACATAGCATGCATTCACACACGCCACATAGAGCCGCAGATTTTTGAAAATTTTCCTTGGACCTAAACAGTGAATTAATTGCATTTAAATAAATAAATAAATAATAAAAGGAAATACTATCTTCAACAAAACATGAACAAGGATGTTAGCTCGACCGGGCTTTGAGAGAGGTGAAAATTCATGGCCCAACTCGACCCGTCTTGTTAATTCACGGCCCAACTCTTGTAATAAATCCCAAGTTATTCACGTCCTTAATTCCCTTAAACTTACGACGCTTACTTTTAAAGAATTTTCTTTTCAAATATTAGGAAACTACGAGGCCACGAGTATCTCTCTCTTATCAATATATATTTAACAGTTAAATTGTGTAACGGATGCGCAAATGCATCGTACAAAGGAGTGGATAACTCATTGTTACAAGAATATATGGGTACTCTTCGGCTCGAAAGTAATTGCCCTGGGCCCGAAATGCTTAGAAGCTCGTGAGCTGAGCGTTTACATTGAACATCCGAACATCACATTTATTTGTTTATCTCTAGTCTTCAACACACCTTTTCCTGTGTAGGCTGAATTCATTTTTTATCAAAGACGTGACAAGTTCACACTTTTCAAGATTAGATGAAAGTAAAACTCGTATCCCCATATACCAATGTGAGGTTATCAATAAGATCAACAAAATGAGATCTCCATGGCGATCTACTTGCTTGACGAGCTGAACTTAATCTGAGAGTAGTAGTTAGGACCGAAAGCCTATAACTATGGAACTTTTACCAGTATACAGTAACATAATCCAATTCTCTCTGTATCTCTAACGTGATGTGATCAAGTGTGTGTGTTTGTTTCTCATTTTGGTACATCTTAGAAGATGCTTGCACTAATCTTTTTCACTACATTAAAACATAAGGTCCCCATGTTTTGTAAACATGATTACTGCACAAAATTTACATAAATGGCAAGAGCTGTAGGATATTTACAGTGGTCATTCTTCTCTTGGGATCCATCTGCTCCACCACAAACTCTTCCTGCGCTGGTTAAGTTCGTCAACACTCTCACTTATCGTCTTAATGATCTTTCTTTGGAGTCGAAGGGCTGATGCAAGGGCATTCCTGGGTAGACTTGACTTTTTCTTAGGCTCGATTTCCTGGAAATTATGTGACAAGAAGTTGTAAAAATTTTATCAGGAAACTATTCAAAAGTATGAGGTTTAGAAGTGCATTTAGATAGAGAATTACAGACCCTGAGCTCCTGCAGTTGTGCCTCAGTGAAGCCTCCATCACGCTCGGTTCCTGATTTTGCCATGAGCTGAACAATCCATGAGGCGGCTTCACTATAGTCCTGCTGTGTTGCTCGGAAGGATTGAAGCCGAAGATTCTGCATGAAGGACAAAGCCAATAGGCCTTCTCTGTCAAAGTATGGATGAGCTAGAGCTGCTTTTGCACTAACTCTTTGGCGTGCTTTGTATCGAACCATTGATGTTACAAGTTCCCACCCTATTCCACCATCCAAATCTAACAATTCAAATCCTCGTCGAAGGTCTTGGCTTGCACGAGGCTCCACAGTGTTTCTCCATGCAGCCAAGTCATAGTCGCATCTCTTCAACTGTCGGTTGAATTGTATGAGCGCACTGTCACCGCGTAATGCTGGGAATGCCTGCAGACCATATCGTCTCATGTATTAGGCGAAGAAAAAAAAATTAAAAAAATGAGAACTTCAAATTTTAAATTTATTACCGATTATAATGGAGGTTTTCTCCCCTATGAGCCTAAAAAGGACTAAAGTGTTGTGTGTCAGTCCGTCCCCTCTTCACCCTCATCCTTCTTATTTATTCCTCTTTTCTTCTCCACAATCATCCTCTTCACTCTCACCCTTTTTTATTATTTTCTTCTTCTCCACAATCATCTTCTCTTCCTATTCTCCTCCCTCCCCTCCATCCTTACGGTCGGAACCACTGCTAAGTGGTGTACTACTGTGGCTGTTCAGGAATTGTTCCACTAATGGGATACTACAATGTTAAAACTGATTTAATTCTGTTTTTGGTAATAGTCAAAAAGAATTTCATTTTGGCAGGACGCACTACATGATTCCACTTGTCAAATCGTTCAAGCTATATCATATACTGTTGTTTGAAAGGATATTCAATCTCCTGCACTGCACTTTGGAGTTGACAAGCTGATACTGGGAAGAGAACCGACAGAAATTTTACATATTCCGATCTGGATATATGGGATGAAAAACTGAACCATGATAGTAAATTTTTCCTAGTGAATTTAGGGCCAGGTACATGAATCTTTATCTGGCAATACATTCGGTTCATCGCCAAATCTAGTGGAAAATCTTAAATAATGGCAGCTACAATAACAATGGTACCCGTACCAGTGCCCCAGATGGACAGCTCCGTTGTAAGCAAAGTATATTTGTTTTTTACTTTAAAAGATGCAAATGATTCCTCAAATACTAACCCATAAAAATAAATAATAGTAATTCAAAGCTTACCATTTGTAGAAATATGAGACCTGCACTGTAGATATCAAATCTATCTGGTAGATTCATCTGTTGAAGAGTAGCCAAAAACAAGGAAAAAAACGTTAGCTACTAAGTTTGTGCTGTAAAACGGGACAACATAAGAGAGGATATAAGACCTGCCACAGAACGGGGGAAAGTGCTGTTGCAACCGGGGCTGAGGGTGCGGAGGGTGTCTGAGTGCTCATAATGTATTGTTCAGGTGCAGCATATCTGAAGAGGTAGAGAATGTGTATAAAATTATTCAGTTCTTACTACTAGAATTAATCATGCAATTTTGAGCATGTGTAAGATCTTCAGATATCATATCATGCTGCAGCCTGGAAATGTAGCTCTATTTTTAGCCCTTAGTAATTCTTTTTATGGAGAAATATTTGAGGCCTACTAAGGTGAAGCACGGTTCAAATCATATGTAAAGCAAACGCTGCTACTAAGCTTTGTGTGACTGGCTGTGTTTGAAGAGAGAGAGGATATGTAGAGGGAGAAAGGACTGGAAAAACTCAGGGATAAAGAAGAACACGAAGATGTGTAGATAACAAGCTAACTTTCATGTCCTTATTTTCTCATGAAGTTAACTGTTTATAAGTTGTTTTATCACATATGGGAATCTAAAATGCTGATTGCATAGCTCAAGAAAAGCAGTCATCAGCTGAAAGACAAACTCAATGAAACCATCCATCTTTGTTCAATTTACATTCAGTTTCTGGGAAAATGGAATGTTATCCAATAATGCGGTAAAACATTCTAAATTCAACAAGCATAAGAAATAAGGGTGATCTATGCATAGTCATTCCAGGTCCACGCATGTTGGAGATAGTTGTTATAGGAAAGATTCACCTGGGATCCAGCAGAAACTCTTTGGGAATATAATTGATGCCAACTCTCAAATCTGCAGCAGCTCCAAGATCAATTATCTTGAATGTTCGAGAACCTGTTTCAATTTTCTTGTGAATATTTAGATTATTTCAAACGAAGAAAGGAAACAGATTGACATGAGTTGGTCATAACTCATAAATTGAGCGATCCTTAAAAAAAATGAAGCTACTGGGGTAGTGCAATCACCTTCTGAGAAAATAATATTTTGGGGCTTAATATCTCTATGTACAATCCCTGTTGAATGTAGACCATCCAACGCAAACAAAAGTTGTCTCATGATCGTCTGTATGATTCTATTTTCCCTCTCAATTCCCTTCGGCAAGTCCCGAATCTCTCCGAGTATCATTGCTTCCACCTGATGCTCAAAACCATCAGAAAATTGGTGTTGGAAAGTGAAATGCCTACTCTTTAGGTAGATTTTGGATTTAGAGGCCAAGTGTTATGCATGATCTGGGGTAAAACTAGGAGCTGACTTGTGATTGAAGCATTTATCTTACCTTATTCAGCTTATCATCCAAAGACAAGATGCCTGTATCTCAACCTACTATTAGTTACTTCCAAGTCATGGACATGTAGGTGAAAGTATATCAAATTTCCTTTTCTTTTGATTTCCAGAACGTCCACGGAGCATTATGGTTTAGTTTGAAATACAAAAGCCATTATCAGTTATCGAAAATATGACAAATAACGAAACTCTTTTCAGTACATGTTTGAGAATGACAATAAATTTATTCCAGAAGTTAGAACTCTTCCAAAGTACCCTCTCAGATGGAAGATTAGAGGTCATTTCAGATATATCCTTAAAGCTCTTTGAAATTAGCATAAAGAACCTAGATAAAGTAATAATGTGCAAGTATATATTGATGTTTCTATATGCATATGTTGCACACTTCATTTAAAAATGTAAAGGTTCTGCAGCTACAGAAGAAACAAAGTGAAATAAAATATGCGGGAGTTAGCAAGTTTTGTAATACTTGATTTTGTGATTGTCAACTCCTCTGGCAGACCATCTCAGCCTATATAGTTCTCAGATAAAGAGACTACGTCCAGACTTTAAGAGAGACAAAAGATAATGCATTATTATTATTATAAAAGTTATGATAAAGTGAACATGCCATTTCCTTGTCTGTGTTTCCTATCGATTTCCCAGTTCTCTTGTTTATCAATGATGGATCAAGTTTTCCATTGTCAAGTCCCTTGGAAAGGCTACACCTTTATGTCCATCAATAATTCTGTTATCTACTCCATTCAGCTGAGAATTTATCCTATATATGCAGTTCTGTCAAAATATCACCCACACAACCACCATTACCCTATGAACTAATATGTGCAAAAGTAGTCTTTTCAATGATTTTTCAAAACATCTGTCTTCCCGTCTTCCCTTTGTCACATACATTCAGCTAATTGACTTCCTATTTTCAATTATTTGTCTACTCTACCCGCATCAGCAGAATATGCCTCTACTAAGCAAAAGCATTAATAGAACGTCATGTAGAAAGTGATTTTGAGTTAATATTTTAGTCAATAAACCAAAGAAAAAGGAAAAGAAGAACATTATAACTGGTTGTGCCAATTGGTTTTATTACATGCCAAAGTCATTTGACCATTTTTATCACATCAACAAGAAGTTGTGAGTGCCTCAAAAGTAGTTTCCACTAAAGCACAAGAGTTGGGCAAACCGAATGAAATCTCATTTTCAAGGGCTTTATTCTGATTAAAAGCATTTTCCAACATGTGGGCCGATTGGACATGCTTCAAGGAAAAATTTTTGTAAGATCACTAGTTTAAGAAAGTACCTACATTATAAGGAAATTCTTTACTCTGCATCAAATCAGCAAGTGTGGCTTCCCCTTCAAATTTCCATATCAGCCAATATTCGGCACCTTTCTTTGAAGAGCTCTGGATCGATTTGGAAGTCTCAAATTATTACATTTGGAACTTTGAAAGGAAAATTCCATCTTAGCAGTATAATGGCAGAAATAGAATTATAGATTAACACCTCAAGAAAGCCGTATAGAAAATCAGCACAGCTGTTTGCACAAGCCCTTCGCACTCGTTCATTCATCCATACCTCCACTGCTCCATATTCAGTCGCCTTTTTCAAGACTACATCACCATCCTTTTCATAGACACCAGAAACTATTAGTACCAAGAGATGGCCAATTTGGTAACAGAACTTTAGGGCACAAGCCCTTGTAACTATAAATTCGAAATAGATGCTTATGACTTACGCGCCCGCAAGAGAAAAACAGTACTGGTTAGTCAAAATATGAAATGATACAATATAACAGTCAAGATTAAACACACAATGCAGCCTTCTTATAAATTTTAGCACCCGAGTCAATTCAAAAAGCTACAAAACAATGACTTGATGAATTGAATATTCGAGATTCTATTAGAAATTTCGTCCAACACATACCTTCAAGGAGGGCTTTTTAGCCAAGGAGGCCCTGTAAACCACACCGAAAGATCCCCCACCCAACTTCTTCCCCAACACAAGGTCATCCTATCATCAAACCAATATAAGACCTCATATATTTCATTAATTATTCACCATAAACTAAAAAACAAATTCCAAAAAACAATTAAAAAAACCTTCTTATAAGTGGGCCTGAAGAGTCTCTCCACAAAGGCAAGAACAAACATATCAAAGAACCCAGGAGCCACACCAGGTGTAGCCCAGAGATACGAAAGAGTACTCAGTGCTAAAATGACACCCGGAACAGTAACAGTGATACCATTTGATCGTGGCAGTGTACTTCTATATATTATGTCACCACACTCCATGACTGTGCAGGGAAGTCCCACTCCAACACCCAGAAAAAGATCATGAACAAAATTGTAAACTTCACCTCCCGATGCGAAAACTACAAGATTCTTAAACCTTGACGTTGAAAACCTTCTATTGACACTTGATTCATACACTGTTTTCAGATTAAGCTTCTTCCCAAGAAACGGTTTGGGGCAGAGGGCATGGGGTTTCACCCCTCCTAGTCCCACCCCTGCACCAGTGGCAACTGTAGCCATTGTGAAAGAAAGACAATGGTTTGCTATACAGTTAATTTTGGAACAAAGACAAATCATCACAGAGATTCAGTTGAGTTAAGCTGTGTTCTTCATTTCCGGTTTCATTTTCTTGTTTGATTAATTCAATTTTGTTGATATTTTTATTTTTAATTTTTGTATGACAGTTACTTTAGGTATTTTTTGTGGAAGGAATGGCTTGACAAGTCAGGATGGGAACGCAATATAGGCCACAAGTGACACGGACGCTTCATTAGTTGGGCCTTGATAAGAATTGGATTTGGGCTTCCTTCATAATTTTATTGGGCCTCCGTTTGAATCAGATGGCCCCAAGTTGGTCATATATAGGTACCAAGAAGATTTGGTTTTCTTGCGGGATTCAGGTGGTTTCTAAATACACTTTAAAAAGAGGAAATTACCCCCACACACTATTTTTTTGGGCCCTGTTCCATATATACATATCTTTTTGCATTATTTGCAATTTTACATTGGATTATTGCAGTTGTACACCCTACATTTTTAGGTGTTTTTATTTTTAATTATTTGTTATATATTATTTATTTTATTTAAAATATAAAATATGTCTATAATCTTTACTTTTTGTGAGGCAATCTGGCCGTGATTTAGTAGGATTTGGATTGGGTTTTTTATCCATTTAAATATGCATTTTGAAGTGTTGTTATTATCTGTATTATTTGAAGTCATATTCTTATTGTCATTGGTTTTAGTTAATATAGTTTATCTAAATTTTATATTATTTTTCCAGATATTGATTAATTAAAATAGGAGAGAAATTGTAAGAGAGTGGACTCCCCTTTTTTATCGGACTCTTCTTCAGTTGATGACTCTCATTGTTCTGGACGTTGTTAGAGGTTCAATATGAAGGGAATTGTATTTTTGTAATTATTTTTATTTCATAATAGAATGCACAAAATATTTAAAAGGTAAATTTGAGTTGGTAGTGCAATCTAAATTGTACCCAAGCCGATTAAAGAACTTTATTTTAAAGGACAAGTCATCCAAAAGCAATAAATACTAGGCATCTTGCAATTTTTTCTACATAGAATGTTAGATGTATTGTCAAAATCTATACCATGCGTAAGAATGATACGGACGAATATTTTGATACGTTCATTAGATATCAATGATTGTTACTAATTTACAAGTATCAACATAAGCATATTTCAATAAGCTATACCACAATATGCGCAGAATTCTAGGCATCTTGCAATTTTTTCTCCATAGAATGCTAGATGCATTATCAAAATCTATACCATGTGTAAGAACGATGCGGACAAATATTTTGATACGTTCATTAGATATCAGTGATTGTCACCAATTTACAAGTATCAACATACGTTATCATAACCCACAACAAGCTGCTACTATTGAATTATCAAATATTTTGTTTCACAAGAGTTATTTTATTCTGCTTAGACAAACAATTATTTCTGTTATGTTTCTTTATGAATCAATATTTTTACGGTAGTCTATTTCTTATATTTCTTTATGCGATACATGCATACGATACTGAATATTTTGACACATTATGTTGATACCAAAAGATTGATCCCTCTAGAGGCAATTTCATAGAGCAAAGTACAACACGATACAATCTCACTTTTGACTCTAAAAAATTGAATTCAATTAACATGTGTGTCCATCTAAAGTTTTTGAATTTTCCAACCAAAGCTTCTTATGTACTTGAGTATATTTTAAGTTAAATATCCAATCGTATTGATAAAGTATTATATTATTATTAACGTTAAAATGCAAACACATTTGAATATATTGTGTTACGTTTAAACAAAGTACAACACGATACATTGAATTATCCTCAAGTGGGGATGTTCAACACATTTCCGAAATGTTTGATCAGGTCACAATACGAACATGTGGAGGGGATCAAGATGCCAGAAGCATTGTGATCAACGTAGTTGCCTGATGCGTCCCATAAGGCACCATAGTAAATCAACAATCCGTTCATTTTGTTACTGTCTGAGTCCCTCTGCTCCTGCTGTAATCAAAATCCAAAACAATTGCACATGTTACCCTCAGTTAACTTCTAAGTTCATGGTTTCCTAAATTACTTTAGCAATGCTTGCAAGGTGGCCATCAAACTGTCGTTCATAATAGAAAAATGTTGTTGCTTCCATTTGTTTTTTGAATATGTACTGTAGAAAGATACACTTCCATTTGCAAAAAAATGTTTCTACTTCCGTTAGTTTATTCTGGCTTAGAATTCAGAAATTGTTTATTGTATCTGTACTATAGGCTTCTTTTAATATGTTCACAATGATACATATTTATGGAATAAGCTATTGATTATCAAGAATGGAAGCAAATTGATACTGTCACATACCTGGAGGCTAAGGATCAATAGGAAGTTTTGCAGATGGAGATGTTCACATTTCCTACTTATAAGAGTTGAAAATTCTAATGTATCTAATTTCTTCTTGTATATATACTTGTGTTTAAATTGCCCAGAATGATGTTCAAATTCGTTTTGGATGATGTTTTGTGATCTCAACAAATCTGATTCTGTTGTAACCGCATTCATTTAGTTTCTTATCCAAAATTATTGATGGGTTAATTAATAATAGTAATTTTTTTTTAATTTTGGCTGTATAATTTTTTCCTAAAAATACAAAACTGATTTCTGACAATGAATAGTGTATTTACACTATTTATTCATTTTCTGGTGTTTTGTTGGAAGTGTAGTCAATTTTTGACCATTTTACCTAAAGGACCCCTTTAAAAATTCAAGAACTAAAGGATGTCCTCAATATATAATGGGTAATTTACACCTAGCGTCCCCAACCTTTCAACTTTTAATATATTACGTCCCCTTTGGCTGCCGGAAATGGCAGATATTTTCTACCATTTCCGGCAGCCCCAGTAATGGCAGCAGGGGGGTCTTTCTCTGCTGCCATTCTGGCATAGCACTTTTGATGTTGTGGCATAGCAAGCACAAATGTAACCTGTTATATAGTTTCTTCGCTAAATGCCTAAACCCAAGAAAGAGATGATGGTATCTCCTTCTTGTTCATATTGGGTGTAAGGAGGAACATGAGTTCTGCTTCTTTACGAGTGGGATAGTTCACAGAATCTTGTGTTTTTTACTTGAAATGCAGTTCTTGCTTCCATAAATTGGAATTCATGGAACTGTCAGAAGTCATACCATTGAATATGTTGCTAACGCTGACATGGAGAATGCTAATAGATTGATTATGTATCGTGATTCATGAATCTCTCTGTTAATTGATGTTTGGCTTAGACTCACTTTTGTTTTCTTTTCGTAATCTGAAATTGATGGGTAAAAATTGTCAGTGAAGCAACTCAGGGATTGATAGCTGATCTTTGTCTGACTTCTTGTTAGCGTACAATTCCTGAATGTTGTGATCTCAATCAGTAAGAAAATGGATATTGTTACTCAACAGAAAATTGGTAGGGGAATATTTAGAGAAAAGAGCTTCTATAGGTGTGCTAGATACTGATGTCTTGGCTTGAGTTGCATTTCCTAGATCATTTATCCTTTCAATTTTTCTCAATCTTTAGTTGTTACAACCGAGTAATAGAAATCATATTTGTTTGAAGTACTGTAATGTTCTGACTGCTACTAAGTTAATTGTTCATTTTCTCTTCCCCTTTTCCACGTCAAGAATCCATTTAAATCAATCTGACCCAATTATCTCTGTATATAGGAATTAGTAGGGGTTTTCTCTGGATCGGATTTGGTAACCGTAACCAAGTTAGAAGAAACATCGTGGGATTTCTAAAACCTGAAACGTTTGCAGCAGTAATGGACTTCTATTTTCGGGCAGCCATTTTTCCTGGATTCAAAGACTGCAGCTTCCATATGGACACAACTATCCATGAGGATGATTCAGAGTCTATTGTGATGATCAAAGAACTCTTAACCGACCCGTATCCATCCAGCAGTATAAGATTATGGTGGGGACGTTGAGCATCAAGAATTCAAGCCAGATATGGGGAGTTGTTACACTACAGATGCAAGGAGCATGCACTGGCTGCCCTAGCTTATCTGTTACACTGAAATCCAGCATCAAGAACATGTCAATGCGTTACGTGCCTGTAGTTAAAAGGTGTGTGGAGAAGGAAGTTGATGCTGAAGATGAAGATCCATGGTTAACTGGACCAGCTCTGGAGCAATCAAAATCTTGCTCCGGCATTATATGAGATGTGAAAGTGATTAATTTCGAGCCCCTACCTTTTTCTTTCATATAATCTATTACCAGAAGCAGATTTCCCAGTAGCCTTTTTATTCTAATATTTCCCCTTCCCCATTTTCCCCTGGGGTGTAAATTTGTAACTGCAGCTTCAAGTCTGTCAAGTGGGGTTTCTTGGTCATGTATTGAGAACTCGCGTTCTAATTTTGTTACCATCCTTGATTTTGGCACTGGGAATAATATAAAATTGCTACATTTCAAAGCTTTCCCATGTTGATGTTGCCCCTGTAGATTCACAGCAAATGGAATTACACTGTTTATTTTTATGAATTACCCTGTTTCTTTCTTGACTCGAGAGCCAGATGCCCATCGCTTATCGAGAACGAAATAATTCTGCAAATGTGTATACACAGCACTCTCCATTAGCAAATAAAAACATGCCCTTTTATTAATCTCGTGTAAAGAAAGACGGGCCATTGAGCGATGTTATACTTTTTGATTGGTTCATGATTAAAAAAAGATAGAAAAATGAGTGACAATGTAGATAAAAATCTAATGCAATGGCACTTTGGAAGACCGTTATTCCTATCCTCCTCAAAAAGAATGCATGCTTTGGTTCGCACTTTGTTGCAAAGATCAATCAGCCATTTTAACACAGACTAATACTACACCTCTTTGTTACTTGTCCGTCTACTAAGCCATCGAGATCGGAAGAGCGTCATTAAAAATCAACTCTTTATTACTTTATCTATTATTTTACCACAAATGAAGTGGTTGTTTTTCATTAGCAGTTAGACTCCATACACGGAATCCAATGTGGGTCAATAGAAATCAGCTCTTTGTTACTTCATATGCTATTTTACCTTAAAAAAATTTAAATTTCAAACAACCCAAATATTTTGATTCAATAGAAGACACCGAATGGATAATATAGGCCGTGATGACCAATTTTGAAATAGAGACACCGTGTGGATGTATTGACACATGAATGAATTTACAAGTTGTGAAATACACCAGGCATGTAAATCATTCTACAAATACATATAATATATGTATGCATGAACTAGAAACAAAAAGTACGTAGTTTTTTTTTGTTTGGGGGGGTGGGGTGGGGAAAAGAAAATATGTACGAGTTGATACAGCAAACATTATAAATGGGAATTAATGGAGACAGACAAACATATATATCACTAAACCGACATCACGAGTTGAGTTTGATTAAAAAAAACAATTAATAAAAGAACAAGGACACACACGCACCGTGACAGCAAGCTAAGAATCTTTACAAAGCACAAAACCCATATGTACTATTATCCTTACACTAAACCACCAAAAACCACCGCCTCTCACGGCGGCCCACCACCACCGGCCACCACTCCCCAAGGGACGGAATAAAAAAGAAAAAAAAATTACCCAATGGTTTTTGTGTATTTACCCAACTGTAAAAACTCGTTTTCTTTTCTATCTTTCTGGGTCGGCCATCATCCCACGTCAGCATATTAATCCCCGAAATTTGTCCATATTCCTCCTTTGTCAATTCGCTTTCTTCACTGTCTCCAACTCATCCCTCAATTATTCATCTACAGGCTATGATCCTCTGCAATGGGGCTCAGCTATCGGAAAACAAGTATTCGTGCCGGAACAAATCGTACGGCCCCCAGAGATTATCCAGTGTACACGGCCTTTTGGTGTCCAATCTTAACCATGGCTTCCCTTTTCCGCTCCAGTGGAGCAGACTCACCGGACCCGGATGGAGATCCCTGCATAACCCTTCAAGATTATCGCCGCCGAGGCCGTGTTGATTCCATCTGTGCTCTACTCCTTCAACATTTCCGGCGAATACGAGTAGAAATGGGGGCAATGAACCCAATTCGTAGATTCTGTACCTCTTTTGAATTCTCATCCAGTGCTCGAGTTTCTGGGTGTACCCGTGAATTCTCCAATTTGTTAGGTCAATTACCATCACGCCGGTGTTGAAATAGCACGGATTCCGGCCTCTGAATACGCCGGAAAATGTTGGGCTCGCCCAGAATCTTGAAGTGAAGTAATGGCTGAAATTTGCATGACAATATTCCGGGGCACCCAGAACGCGAGAATTGAGATTGATACTCCAGAGTTTCGCAATGTCGTCGATGACTATGAGGTCGGAATCCAGGTAGATAATGCGGGTGACAGTGGGGGGAAGGAGGTCGGCGAGGTAGATTCGGGCGTAGTTGAGGGGCTGATCCAGGGCCCGGCGGATGGAGGAGGATATGAGGTGGTTGACGGTGGTGGGATTGAAGGGGTAGAGGTGGAAGTTCAGGTAAGGAAAAGTGGAAGCAATGGTGCGGCGGAGGTGGGGATGGTGCTGGGGAGTCGCCAGAAAATGGAAGACCGTGTTCTCCGGGCAGGTAGAATGCTGGAGGACTGAAAGGACGCCAGCGACGGAGCCTCGGAGGTAGGGGGAGGAGTAGTCGAGGGTCATGGCGATGTGAATGGTGGCGTTGTCGTGCTCGCCGGCGGTTGACCATTGGGATTTTGGGCAGTCTTTGCCATTGCGGAATGCTGGGGCTTCCCGGAACTGTGGGTGGATAGCGGCGGAAGTAGCCACGACAAGGAGGAGTGTGACTCCGGTGACGGCGAAGAGATGGTGGAAGTTAGGTGGCATGGTGGCACGTCGGCGGTGGTTTGTGGTGATGAAGGCGAAAGGATTACTAGTCCTTTGCTTGGTTCTGTCTTTGTGACATATTATGGAATAATACTAGAAGACTTCGACTGGATAGTGTCATGGAACATAATTTTTAAATGACCATTCCACCCTTTGAGTGCATTTCTTCCCCCTTTTTTTTTTTACTTGATAGAAACTTGATAAAAATATTCTCACATTTACTCTGTAAATAAATTAATAAGTTATGCAATGTAATTACGTAGATAAATTTAGGGGAGGAGGACAAATCTGTCCATATTGTAACTTTTTCATCTCTATTATTCAATTTCAATTTCAGTTCAATTAAAAATATTGTTACATTGGTCATGCAATAAACTTCAAAATATACTTTGAAAGTCATCATAAATGACTTATATTTGAATTTTGAATATGTACGGTGCTCATATTTACAACAATATATAGAGCCCATTGTATAGGGGTCATCCCTCAATGTGAGTGCACTGCTCATTTTAGAATAAGTACCACAATCATTTAAACATTCTCATAACACCTGTGAATGTGAAGTTATATAATGAAGTTATGAAGTTTAAAGAACATGTATAAGATTTTACAACCTTTTATAGTACTCTATTTAATGAAAAAACAATATTACAATGTTGCTATTTTCCTTTTTATTTTTTTTTTCAATTTAACTAACTTGATAATTAAACTATGATACATTATTAGAAAAATTAAGATATTATTTGATATGTTATGGAAACATATTGTAGATTATCTATATTGCTATTTTATATGTGATATGGAAACAGATTTTGGAAAATCTACTTTACTTCTATTGAAAAGCATTTCCATAAAAGTCGTGCTTTTATTTATTTAGACCAGAAATCAATGTAATTGTTATTTTTATTTTGGTGATGAGTGGAAACATAATATTTATATAAAAGATACATGTGTCATAATATATATATATATATCATAATTAGACATAATTTTAAAAAGCTTAATGTGTGAAAAAGCGTCGAAATCAAGTATTGAGCCTATATGCATGTCAAAGTGTCCCTATGTATGATGAAGTGTAAAGTGTAGTAAAGTGTAAACTATAAATTTTGAGAATAAGCGATGCTTAAATGAGCTTTTTAAAAAATTGTAATGCTAAAATCAATAAAGTATTAAAAATATTTAAAAAATTAGTTATTTTTTTAACTATAAAATTGTTGGTCGGGGTAGTTTTGGCATATCATGCTGTTTTAAGGGTGGACCGGGGCTTTAAATTGAGAATGATGAAGCCAGGCTGGAAAGGCGCGTTTTTACGCTGTGATTTCTTTAATGGCGAACGAAAGCCAGAGATCTCATGGAATAGGTGCACCGCACACTCTGTGCAACCGTACATTCCGCACCGTACAAAATCTGATCAGCGGTTCAAATTCACTTGAATTACTACTCCTGTTAACCGCTAATGGCGGCTTTATGATAAGATAATCCTTCATTGATTAACAAAAGTCTTGAAATGGAAATGTACTCAATTACACGTAGAGGATAAAGTTGGATTTAGTACTCGGCAAGGTAACAAAAATTGACAATGCTTTCAAATGCCGGTACATTAAAATCTCTTAGAGAGTATTGTAAACGACTTTCTCTAACCCATAAGTAGTATAGAATGGTAGAATATATCGATTAAAAGTCACGAGAGACCAACACGGAGGAATATTTCAGGGTGAAAATGAGTGCAGAAATGTCCTCATTGAAACTTTTAACTGCATTTTTTATTTGATAATCAATCAATTACATTCAAACATTTCAAACATTTTTAAATCTATACTGCTTATTTTATCTCTCTCCTGATGACTCTAGTCACAAAGAACGTAGTTTCACAAGCTAGTATATGGGGTAGTCCCGTTTTCCTCCAAGACGTCTGGTGGAGTCCGAGAGGCGAAAGGAGATTAAAATTTACAAAGTGTTTGACAACTCTTTAGATTATAATCTGTTACGCAGCATCATTTTATTTTTTTTTTGTAAAAAGTAAAAAATTACAGCTTGATTTTTACTTTTTGAAAAAAAATGAAACTAATGAAATAATGTCGTGTGGTAGATTATAATCTATTTGCCAAACACTTGTTAGTATACGAGGTAAAGCGTAAAGGGGAGGGAATATAAGCTAGCACTGAATTATATGGTGGAATTTCATCATATTTACGAGTCCTGACACTATCTCTCAGATGCTGCTATGACTCATTAATAAAACTATGGTTGGTTTCGTGAAATTGTTTCATGTGTAAAAAGAGCAAACTCATCAAAATTCTTATCTTTGCACATCCCAATTTTTAAACGGCAGTCCCACACAGAGGTATGGACATGACAGATTCCCCCCGGCCTGGAGGGGAATGGGGATAACTATAGGAAGAAGATTCCAAAAATTTCTATTTATATATATACATCACTATCAAGTATTGGTTGTCCTGCGTTACAACTCATATATGGTCGTATTTCATCACATGAGGATCGGTTCAAATAGTGGTGGTATTTATAGCTATTTATTACTAATTTGTAATAGGAATCTGTTCGTCTCCAACTTACTGATTTTGTTTGCTTTCTTAATTCTTATTAACTGTCACGATGTTTGGTGACCTCAATCCAAAATTGGAAAAAACATTCTGGTAATCAAGAATACCGTTGATCAATTAAGATTACATATACACACACATGTTCAAACACTCTAATATAATAATAAATTAGGTTATATGAATTTACACGTTAATTCTTGATTTTATTAAGGGTAAATTTCACATATCGTCTATAACCTTTGCACTTAGAATTCTATGAGTCTCTAATTTTTTTTAGCGTGTTCGGTCTTCAACCTTTCATAAATGAGCATAAAATGTCCATCATAACAGAATCCGTCCAAAATTCCGTTAAGTGATAGATGAAATTACCTTTATACACTTACTTTTTAAATTTTTTTTAAAAAAAAAGAGAGAGAATTAAAAAAATTAAAAAAAAGGGAAAACCCCCACCCCACATAGACTGTCAGAAATGGCAGCATTCCGGTGGCCACCTGGCTGCAGGCATGGCAGCTGAAAGGGGGGAGTCTCCCCCGCTTTCATCTGTCAGAAACGACAGAGAATGGGGGGAGACTCCCCTCACGTTTCTGTCGAAAATAGCAGAAAAATGAGGGTGGGGGGGGAGAGCGGCAGATGAAAGAAGGAGACTCCCCCTTCCAGTTGTTGGAAATGTTAGCATTCCGGTAGCCTAAGTGGAGTGGAGTGGAGTGGGTGGGGTTTTTTTCCCATTTTTTAATTTTAAATTCCTTTTTTTAGTTAAAAGGTAATAGTATAAAGGTAATTTTATTTACCACTTAACGAAAATTTGGACGGATTCTGTTACGAAGGACCTTTTGTGCGCATTTATGAAAGGTTGAAGACCCAGTGCGCTAAAAAAAGGTTAGGGACTCAAGCGATTTTAAGTGCAAAAGTTAGGGACAATATGTGAAATTTACCCTTTTATCAATTAGGTTGAGTATGGTACTCAATTAAGTGCCAAAATTTTGTTTCCAAACTTTTAAAGGGAAGATGGAAAATGTGTTAAAAGTTACTTTTCATATGTTCATTTGTTGTGATTCGAATAAGTGACAAAGTGGTTAGGTATTTACATTTTGTGTGAGAGGTTCGGATTCGAATCACATATACCCTTCCTCTATCTCCCCTTGTATCCACAAAAAAAAAAAAAGAAAAAAGAAAAAAGAAATGTGTTGATTTGTTGTTTGGCAATAATAATAATAATAATAATAATAATATGAAGACCGAAGGGTAATGTGAGGATGCGGAGTTTTTCATTTGGGTAAATTTCACAAAAAGTCCCCAGCTTTTGAACTTTGAATAGCTTGGGTCTTTAATCTTCTTTTAACACATTGAGTCCTCAACCTTTCATAAATGTACACAAAAATCCCTACTAACGGAATCCATCTAAAATTTCATTAAATTGTTGAATGATTATTTTTATACTCTTATCATTTAAATTTAAAAAAAAATTAAAATTAAAAAAGTATAAAGGAAAAAAAAAGCTGAAGATGAGGGAGTTGCCGGAACAGCTCTCCCCCCTTCCAGCGACCGGAAATGGCAGCAAAGTTTACTGCCATTTCCGGTAGCTGGAAGGGAGGAGAGCTGCCGGAAAGGGTAGAAAAAAAGGGGGAGACCAGCAGCCTTTCAGTTGCTGGAAATGGCAGAAAAAAGGGTTGCAATTTCCGGCAGCTTTCACCAGTAGTTGAAAAGTGGGTAAATTTAACAAAAGATCCCCAACCTATGCAATTTAAATCGCCTAGGTCCCTAACCTCTTTTTTTAGCGCGCTGAGTCCTTAACCTTTCATAATACACACAAAAGCTCTCAACTAATAGAATCCATCTAAAATTTCGTTAAATTATTGACCAAATTACCTCTATACCCTTATCATTTAAATTAAAAAAAAAAAGAACTTAAAAGTTAAAAAGCCTAAAAAAGGAAAAAAAAGGCTGAAGGGGTGGGGAGAGTTGCCGTTTTGGTAGCTACAAAGAGGGTGAGAGTCTCTCCCTTCATATGCCAGCAACCTTTCAAAGGTTTTTTTACATATAATGTCTCCAATATTTCACTTTTTTATGGATTACGTCTCCAACCTTTGTTTTTCCTGCAGTACGTCCCCAACCTTTAAAGAAATCCCATATTTCGTCTATAGTGACGGAAACCGTCAAATTCAACCATTAAGGTCATGGGCATTTTCGATAACACACCAAAATTTAATATTTTAATGTTAAAAATATTTAAAAAAAAAAAGAAACAAGGTTGGGGGAGGCTTTCCCTCCTGCCATTTCCGGCATCTAAAGGGCTGCCGAAAATAGTAGCTGCTCTTGATGCTATAATAACAGCAAAAACGGGGAGAGACCCCCTCGGAGTTCTTGCTACCATCCCGACAGCAAGCACAGGGGGGGAGACTTCCCCCTTGCTGCGCTCGCTGCTGGAAATGACTGCAAGGGAGGGAGACTACACTTTTCTAGCAGGGGGTGAGACTCCCCCGACCCCGACTGTCATTTTTGACAACCCTTTAGCTGCCGGAAATGGCAGAAAGGGGGGCCTCCCCCAACCTTTTTTTTTAAGATTAAAATATTAAATTTTTGTATGTTACAGAAAATGCCCCTGACCTTAACGGTTTCCGTCACCAGAAACAAAATAGGGGATTTCTTTAAAGGTTGGGGACGTAGTGGAGGAAAAACAAAAATTAGAGACGTAATCTGTAAAAAAGTGAAAAGTTAGAGATGCTAGGTGTAAAAAACCCTTTCATTTTTATTTCAATTCCTTGACAGTTTTTGTTCATATATATTGACTTTAATGAAATGGAAAGTAATTGGTCTTTTCAACAATTCATTGTTAGTATTATGGAATTAATAATTAATTAATTAAAGAAAAGTAAAAACACCACCAAGAGATATCGTAAGGAGAAAGAAAGAGAAGCGAAGAAACTCTCCAATTTTGTGGTGTGCTGAAAATATGAAATGAGATATAATACAATTTTCTAACAACATTCTATTTAATTAATAGTCAACTTACAAGTGTGACAATGGTACATTCATGCTAAAGTAATGTTCTAAAAAGCATAAGGTGTGAGATAATATTGAGATCTAATATTGAGTTTAAGTATGATTAGATACATTAATGTGTAATAAAATGGTCAATGTGCAATAAAACATAAGGAGTAATGAAACATAGATACAAAACTTCAAGTATTTGTTCCGTCTAGGACTCCATGTATACTTGCATAATCAACATGCATATTTGCATACTTAACCATCCACTTACTTGCTTGATAAGCCACTTGTATATTTATTCACTTGCAGGACCGGCTCTGATGGTAAGCGACCAAAGTAGTCACTTAAGGCCCCCAGTTAGAACGTATCGAAAAGTTTACAGTTGAGTTTTTTAAAATATATGTCCAAAACATAAAATAAAAATAATGCGTATACAATTTTATTGCAAATTTCTTAGGAGTTTAGTGTAAAATTATACATTTTAGTCTCCATCTTTAATTATAGGTCAAAGATTCAAATCCTTATATCTACAAATTTTATTTTTTAATGGGCCAATTTAAATTTTCATTTTTTTTTGTGTTTAATAATAGTTACAATTCTTGTTATTTTTATTAAATTTCAAATACCAAATATTAAATTTGTAGTATAATTTTATATAAGAATAGGGCCCTCTTAATATTTTAGTAATGTATATATGCTTGTTAAATGATAAAATATAATTAAATGTCTTACTAATTGACAAATATTAAGGCCTATTGACTTGAAAACTTCTTTGAATATTATTAAAACTTTTACTTATTTTGTTTATCTATTTAATATAAAATTTAATTATTCAATGTTTAAACCGTTAAAATCGTGTTTAATCTGAAATTTGTTTAAAAAAAGGCCCCATTTAAATTTCGCATAGGACCCTGAAATTTATGGACCGGCCCTGTTCACTTGTATATTATAATCATTCAATTGTGGTAAGTTCATTATACATTAATAGTCATCTACACCTATAATCAACTTGTTTTTACCAAATTGATAAATTCATAAAATATACTTTTCTTTTGATTTGTTTTCTTTTGGCTTGTTGGGTGTTTTGATTGTCGGATTTTGTGTACGTGATGAAGGAATTTGGTGTTTTTGCTTCTTGGAGATTGGGGTTTTTGTTTATTGGTAGTATCTCTAGCACCACCGCCCTTGGATTCACTCCTCGAGACCAGTGCTGTGCTGTGGTAGGCCACTAGGAAACGGAGTCGGAGTTGCCTCCCACCTTTTGGCGCTCTGGCTCGATGGGGTTTTAGTAGTGGTCAGAAAGGGTGTGCCTATGCTCGGTTTAGGTATCAATTCTGTAAATTTGGCACACCCCTCCAGAGCCCTTCTTGAGGACCCTTGCTGTTTCACCCAAGATTTATGGGCTCTTGTTGGCCATCTGGCCAAGCAATCCACCAGCGGTATGGCCGATCTCCACAATGCTTCTTCTTGGGTTCATTTTATTTTTGTTTGGGGACGGCCAATTGGTTTCTCTGCCAAGGATGAGCTTCACGGTGTGAAGCACTTTCCTTTGGTCATGGTTTCCGGTCACGCCTCCAGCAATGTGGCAGGGATGGGTTTTCATGGACATTCCGATCGGGCGGAACAAGCCAAGAGAGCTGCGGGAAGGGAATATCAGTTTTTGGAAATGGAGCTTCAGTTGTTTGTACTGAGTTTGTATCGTGTTGTACTGAGTAGTTGTAATGAAAGTTTGTTTTGGTTTTAAAAAAAAAAAAAAAAGGATAAATAAACAAGAAAAGAAACTACCCTAGGGGGTAAACCTGCAGGACTGGTTTTCACCTGAACATAATAGCATGGTATGAAAAAAATATATACAAAGAAAGAAACATTATTGATATAACAAACACAAATATGTTAGAATTAGATGGGTATATAATTTACCAAAAAAGAAGGAAAAAAAATGGATGCGTATAAAATTTCCCTCGCTTACTCTTCATTAAATTAAATTAATTACTATTATTTTAGTAAATATTCTAAATAGATAGGTTTTTTTTTTTGGTACAGGAACACCATTTTTTTTTTTTTTTTTGAAAGGGAAATATCTTTATTTATTCATAGCATCCAAATAAAATACAACATAAATGACCTCAAGGAATTTATTCAGACCATTCAATGAAGCCTAACATAGAACCAACGGCTCGAGCTAAGCTATGAGCAATCTGGTTCACAAATCACCGAATACATGAAACAACTACTTTTATTAAATCATTTAGAAGCCACTGGCAGTCTTCAAAACCCAAAGTACAGGAACACCATTTAGAATTATTCTTTATTGATATGAGAACTTATCATATATTTAGCTAAATTTCCATTATTATATTTAATCCCCCAAATGCAAGTACTAAATCAGGGGAGGAATACTTTGCTCATCCCTAAAGAAATTAGTGGGATCTACCTTGGCTTTTATACGTGCCAGGCGCTCAAAATTATTCTTGAAGTATTTAACTCCCCATATTCTTGCTTGTTCATAGCTTGCATCTTCATCTGTATTAACTCCCCAAATACTTGCTTGTGGATTGATTGTATCACTCTCAATGTCAACTCCCAAATCAAGGTCCCTGTAATTGAAATATGCAGCCCTTGGATTCTTTGAGACATACGGAGTTAAGTACCTGTAAAGTCTTCTGCTCCAATCTATATGCCTCTCCAATTCTGCAGTTCCAGACACATTCCATTGCACCATGGGCATGATTTTGAACAAATTTCCAGCTCTATGAGGAAAAGGGACAGCAGAATCTGGAATTTCCTTCATTTTTGCACCATATGGAGTTGCGTCCATGAAAGCCAAATCTGTTAAATCTTCAAAGAAAAATTTCCATATCCCTTCAAGTCCATCTTCTGGGATTGGCTCCTGTACATAATCTGACGTCGCTTTGAGGTGAAGTGCCGGTATATATGTAGGAACCCTATTCAACAGAGCATCAGGAGATGTTCCTTTTGGAAAACCAGCATTGGAAAGGACAAATTCAATCCAGCTCACTTCAGAACAGTCATCTCTTGTTATACCCAGTTCTGGAAATCTTTCTTGCATTAAACAAAGTAGGCTGTTAATATCTCCAAGAAACAGTGAATTAAAGATCACTTGAATGGTTTTTCCCTTCCCATCAATACTTGAATTTGCTTTTCGGATTTTAGCCGAGATAATTATATCTTCGGGTAGGTTCGGAGCAACATATTGCCACCTATGGAAGAGTTTGGTTGCATTTTCTTCCAAGGTTCTAGGAACAGTAAATACAGTTACCTTTTCAGGGACGGTTACTAATTGAAGTTTCCATGCTGTAATTACTCCAAAACTGGCGCCTCCGCCTCCCCTGATGGCCCAAAAAAGGTCCTCTCCCATGGATTCCCTGTCAAGAATTCTTCCATTTACATCGACCAAATGTGCATCAATAATGTTATCCGAAGCAAGTCCATATTTTCTTAACAGGTATCCAAACCCTCCTCCACTAAAGAGCCCACCAACACCAACAGTAGGACAAACTCCGGCAGGAAAGGCTAGGGTCCGACTCTTCTCTGCAATTCCGAAATAGAGTTGGCCAATTGTTGCACCAGCTTCAACCCACGCCGTTTGCTTTTCAACATCAACCGTAACTTGGCTCATATTTTGCAAATCAATGACAACGAAAGGGACTCCTTGAATTACTGATGCATAAGAAAGTCCCTCGTAGTCATGCCCACCACTTCGAGTTCTGATCTGCAAGCCATTTTCTCTAGCACAATTTACCAGAGCCTGGACTTGAGATTCATCCTTGGGGGTAGTGATGAACAGAGGTTTAGGGGTATCAGGGGACTCGAATCTTAGATTTCGTATAGAGGAATGAACGACCGACAAGAATGAAGGGTGGTCTTGGCCATAAACGACTTCGGAAATTGAGGGATGATGATTGGACAGATGTTTGAGAAAATCGTCGCGGCCTTCATAATTTGTGAAAATTGAAGTTTTCGGATTCTCCATAATTTGTGATGTATTGTAATCGGTGAAGACGGACGGCGAATTTAACCTCGCACCAGCACAAGGCGGCGGATTATAACGATAATCTTTTGGGTAAATTTCACAAAAGGTCCCCAACCTTTATAAACAATATACATTTCGTCTCTGCTGTTTTTTTTAAACCCCGTGGAGTCCACAACCTTTTGAAAGCACGAAAGGTCTTTCTTAATATTTTCCATTCAATTTCACAATTAAATCCATAGGAAAAAACATTTTTACCCTGAACTTTAAATAAGGAAAATAAAATAGAAAAATCAAGTGTAAAAAAGGGGAAAAAAGTGTAAAAGGCTACTTAAATAATAAGAAAGAAATTTTTATCTATTTCACACACTGACACATTAGTTACTAGCACTAGCACTTTCATTACTTCAACTTTTGAGAATAAATTACAAACAAAAGCCTACATACTATGAAACAGAAAATTAAAGTAATGAAAGTGTTAGATGTAATGACTCAGTTAGCGTGCGAAAGAAATGAAAATTTCTTTCTTATCATTTAAATAGTATTTTGCATTTTTTCTTTTTTAAGTTTTATTTTACTTTCCTTATCTAAAATCAAGGCTAAGAATCCTCTCAAACAAAAAAAAAAAAATCAAGGCTAAGAATGTCCTTTTCTATGGACTTAAAGGCGAAATTGGATAGAACTTTTAAGAGGGACTTTTTATGCTAGTTTTCAAAAGGTTGGGGACTCTACAGGTTAAAAAAAGGAATAGGATGAAATGGATATATTTTCCAAAGGTTGGGGACCTTTTCTGAAATTCTCCCTAATCTTTTAGGGTTCCAGATTTCTCTATCTTACTATCTTTCTGTGGTGGCAATAGGCGAAAGATGGCACAGATATTTACTTTTCGTCCCAAAAGTCAGATTATGGATTACCTACTAAACTATTGGACTTTTGTATTATGGGCCTATAGTGCACAGAAAGCCCACTTATGGATCTTGTCAAAAAGTACAATTAACAGCATTTATGGCCAGTATAGAGCATGATATTTTGGATTTGGAGATAAGAAATGATTATTTTAATTGAAAATTAGATTTTTAACTGTGTTTTACTATAAGATACATATTAAATTATTTAAAAAAATAAATAATATAAAATTTTATAATTTTTTTTTGTATGGTGAAATTTTATAGGGTTACGTTATCCAATAAAGAATAATTAATTTTTAATATCAATCAAACAATAATGTAATTTTTTTATTGTCATCATCTTAAGGTAATTATAGTTTACAAAAAATTTTAACTCGATTTTTATAGGTAACGTAAATAAATATCATTTTATTTATTTATACTAATTTAGATAAATGACATTGCACAAAATAATTGCTAGTTGAGTAGTGTCTTGTACTCTAAAAATATTTCTTATTCAAAACTAATAAAGTCAGATAGCATGAAACTTATATAACTTAATATTAATAATACATAAAAGTAGTTATATAAAATAGTCGTAATTATTAATATTAATTAATACCAGGAAAAATTAAGAAAAAATTACAATTATAATTTTCAATTAACTTATAATATATATGTTTAATTTCTAGTAATCATAAACTACAAATTGCATGATATATTGGATAATTGGATAATCAAATTTATCTATAATTTAAATAATTAAATTATGACAATTATCTATTAGTTATTAAATTTAATTGTGATTCTTATTTCAAAATGATAAATGAATAAGACAAAAGTGAATAAAAACTTTTTAAAAAAATTAAAAAATTAAGAATACCGCACAAGTTATAGCAATATGAAATAAAATGTCTAAAAAAAATCCTACTAACAGATTTTTTGGCCTGAAAAACTGTGGTACAAAGGTATCGTGACTCCTCTCATTTAATTAATATATAGATTATGGGAAAAAATGTAGGAGAAAATAGAAGAAAAATTGAAAAAAAAAACAAAAAGAGAGAGAGAAATGTAGAAATAAATTTAAAAATAATAATAGAAAATATGGGAATGGATGTCTAGATGTAGACATGACATAATGAAGAAAATGTGAGGAAAATGTGAGGAAAATGGTTTAATACATATTTAAATGGATTAAAAAAGATATTGTTCATTTTTTGACACATGGGGGATATATAGGAGGGGAGGGAAATTTGGAGAGAGGCATGTGCAGTCCAAACTCAGAACCCCTTTTTAATCTATTTCAATTTCGTCTACTAGTTATCACATTATTATCTATTTAACTTTGTATTGAATAGTCAAGACCTCTGTGACTTGATAACATCGTGGTTAGATTTTTAAACCCTTAGTAAAGAGTTTGATTCCCCACCCCTATAATCCCCTTTGTAATATCTATAAAAAAAAAAAGACTTTATATTGAATAGGTCTATGCTGATATAGTAAGTGTGAACTAACTGATACTTAAATGTAGACTGATTTATGAGATAAATTCTATAGAGACAGATCGGGTTCTTGTATGAAACTCAAGAACAAATACAGGAGCCCAATATGACTATGTAGAAAAACCACGGTTTATGATATCCACAACTTTTATCTGCACGAAGAAAGTTGAATTTTGTGGCCCAATACTCATATTTAATTAACTAATTAATATTTTGCTTTTTAGCTCTTTTTGAAAAGATTGCAATGCTTTTCACTCAAAATGCTGCAGGGTGTCGTTGGTTGTTCGTGTAGTTGAATTTAAGAATTCATAAAAATGCCTTTCTTTTAGTGTAATCAATGGGAAAGCTTAGGAGGTAAGAAAAAACTCACAGCCAACTGCACATATTCTTCTCTCTTTTCTATATTCTGTATTATCTAATCTTTTGAATTAAAAGTAAATAAATTCTTTGGTGATCAGTCAAGAAATCCAGATGGGAATCTTATAAATCAAACTTGGCCATCTTCTTTAGTAAATAGATCCACGTAAATTATTGTCAAGTAGCCCTCTTAAGAATTAAATAGAAACATCTAGCAAAATGAAAAAAAATAAAATAAAAACACGTATGTTAGAACTTAGCATCAAGGATAAGACAAGGTAAACATATAAATATTCTTTTGTCACACAAAACCAAAACACAAAATGTCTTGTCCCACTCCCAGTCACGGGTTTATTAAATCCATCATTTCCATCCCACCAACCACTACATTTATACCTGCTGCTGGTGCCTCGTGACAAAAAAAGGAACACAATTATTTAAGATAATTTATCAATAATGTTATGTTCTTAAACTCGTGATTATGTTATAATTAATCCACAGAGTTAATAATAATATTTGTATGGTTGCTTCTGCGTTACTTGATGGAGTTTTTAAACCAAGGTAGATGTGGCTTAGATGCAAGTAAACTATATACTAATTTATAGCTTTATTCTTCGTAGCGATACAAAAAGCTTGTTAAGATCTTGGGTTGGGGCGTTTGGTATCTCTAATGATAAGTGATTTAGAAAAAAATAGTATCGGTTGAAATGTATTTATCCCCTCTTACCGTTTCAAGATAATAGAGGGGCATCCCTCCAAGTGCTGTCACCCTCATAGTCGATAATTGGTGCTAATTGGAGAAGCAATCTCCACAACTCACTGGAGATACTATAACTTTTTTGTCCTAGTTATTATTATTATGTATTTCTGTACGCATTCATGTAACAATTTTAAGGTGGACACTGGACTGGACAACGTCCGTTTTCTTGGCAAGAATTCATATTGTTATTTGTTTGTTCGTGGACCATAGAAGCCAGAAAATGGCCCATAAATCAGCAGTTTACGTCGGACGAATATTTTCGGACAACATACGATGATGATTCAACACGCAGCAAAATTTATTACTGCATCTATTAGTTACATTTCCAAGGTTTTTCCTTGGAAGTATCCCATTCATTAGCAAGACTTTCAAAGCCCTTCTCAATCATGTGAGTACACGGATGTTATAACAGTACTTTTTAAAAGTGCCGTTCAACTAAGTGGTCGATTAGAGTCAATTGGCAACTGCTAATAGTAACTGATTATAATTGAGCTTCGTTACAATGGAACTATGAAACACGAGGTTAAATCAAGATTTGACACTTCTTGTGTTACTTGTTAGTAGCGTCACCGATAATGTGACATAGAAATGTCACAAATGACACTAACATTAGAGATGCTATAATCTTCAACTTGAGACCAAAATGCCACAATTGACAACCAATCAAAGGCCTTATTTATTGAGTTGAATGCTTCCGTTGGGGTCACAATGTCCAATCTCCATAAGAGCATCTCTAATGCACCAGGTCTTCAATGAAAGTCTTGGAAGAAAGAGATGCACACAAAAAAATTGAACGGCCTCACATGTTTCCGATTTTCTTTTAATTTCTATTTTTTAAAATCATTTTTCTCTCATTTATACCACTTTTTCATCACTTTTCTTTCCTCACAACCTGTGTAGGGTCTATTTTTGGACCTTTATCAAAGACTTCACTACTACTATTTTATGATTATTTTTTAATTTCTATCTCTCTCTATCCTCTTTTTTACTTTTCCCTCTCTTTTTTTTCTACACCTATTTCCACTAACATTCAATTAAAATAATCAACTTTTTTCTATTTCTCTCATCTCTACCACCCAAGACTTTGACATTGCCATCGGAGATGCTCTAATTGACTTTGAACAATTGTGTGTGTCTATTACTGATGTGTTCTTTGTCGCGTTGCTCAAGTATAACTTTGAATTCTTAAAGTATCCGTAATGACTAATGAATGTGTTGATTTTAACTACTAGTGGTAGGTAATAAGGTGAATGTTAAGTGACAATTTTACAAGTTTATACAGTCTAATCCAAACAATGCGTAGACCGGGGTGGTTGATTAATTACATTTGTATCCATTAATTAATTTTTTTACTGGGTATTCTTTGCTCCGGTTTTAAATAGTGAGTGGTGGATCCAATAAATGAGAGCACCTCCTTTCTAGTTTGATAATAAATGAAGTTTGACCTTTTTGCTTTTCTCCATTAAGCTAGTATTTAATCGTGATCACCAAAATGTCAGATGGCCATTTCAGTACTTTCCCCGTCCACAGATGGAATGACTTTTACAAGAAAATATACTGACGGTTATTTATGATAATCAAATTACTAATGAGTAATTATAATAAGTTAAAATAAATGGTGGAAGTTTAATTTAAATTTAAAAATATATGGTGATAATCAAATTAATAGTCAAGAAATTATAATTTAAAAAGAAAATGAGAATCAAACAAGCACATGTCATGTAATGTTTTTCTTTATTATTATTGAGTGCTTATCATTGTATTTAGGGTAATTTACACTTAATGTCCCCAGCCTTTCAAGTATTAATAGATTAGTCTCCAATTTTTATTTTTTCTTCTGTAGGTCATCAACCTTTTAAGGAATCCCAGCTCAAGTCCCTAACAATGGAATCCATCTATTTCCTCCGTTAAGTTGGGGGCTTTTTTGGTAAAATACAAAAAATATATATGTTTTAAAGCCATTTCTCTTGTTCATCTGCAATCCGTCTTCTTCACTCACGTATATACAACTTCACTCACGTATATACATATAGAGAGACGGGGATCGTAGTGGGAGAAGATTGAATCACCAAATGGATAGAAACCATATTGTTCAGAGGCTGACAAAAGAAGAACTTCGAGCACTAGAGCCTGTAATTCGCGCCTACGACATGTTCGATCGAATGCCCAATACAACTACGTCTCTGATTAAGTAGCGGATTGATGCCCCGATGAAGGCGGTGTGGCCCTTCATACGCAAATTCGACAACCCTTAGAAGAACAAGAACCTCATCAAAAGTTGCTGCATGATTGGGGACGGTAGAGTCGGCAGCATCAGGGAGGTTAACGTGGTTTCTGGCCTGCCAGCATCCACAAGCACCGAGAGACTAGAGATTATGGATGATGAAAAGCATATACTGAGTTTTCGTGTTGTGGGTGGAGAGCATAAGCTGAATAATTATCGATCCGTAACTTCTTTTAATGAGTTTAACAAAGATGGGAAGATTTACACCATTGTTTTGGAGTCTTATATTGTGGATATCCCATAAGGGAATACGGGATAGGACACCAAGATGTTCACTAATACTGTTGTGAAGCTGAATCTTCAGAAGCTTGGAATGGTGGCAATGACGGCACAATGGTTGCCGGAAATAGTAGTAAAGTGCTGTCATTTCCAGCAGCCTTTAGGGGGTGGAGGATGGGAGGGTCAGTCTTTCCACTGTGCTGCCATTTCACTGCCATTTCTGGGCAGCATTGGGGGGTAGTTCCCCCCTCCCCAACCAAAAGGCTGTCAGAAAGGGGAAGAGTCTCCTTTTCCCATTTTTTAAAATTAAAATATTAATTTTTTTGTATTTTACCAAAAATGCCCTCAACTTAACAGAAGAAATGGATGGATTCCGTTGCCAGGGACTTGAGTGGAGATTTCTTAAAAGTTTGAGAACTCACAGAACAAGAAATAAACGTTGGAGACATGATCTATTAATACTTGAAAGGTTGGGGATGTTAAATGTAAATTACCTTTGTATTTAAGTAACATTAAATGTGCAAGTGTATTTCATTAGTAGCTTTATACGTATAATTTAAGCTGATTATATTCGCATCTCAGATATTGTAAAATAATTAAGTACTAAACCTCACAGCACTAGACAGATATAGCATAATACAAGCTGTTGATATGATTTGAAGAGGACATAGTGATATGTTATATTACACCATATTATTTTCTGGTGCCGTTATGGCTCAACGCATATGGTGCTTGAATATTTTTTATGGATGTTGTTCTGTACACCATGCACATCATAATTATTTTAATGGTTGTCAATGTTTACTTCTTGATGTTAGTTGCATCCTTAACTTTTTTGCTCTTTCAATTATTTCTCTTCCACTAACTATAATATATCTTTTTTCAACCCAGTAACTATAATATATTTTTTTTAAAAAATTATTTAAATGTCAAATTACTTATTTATCCATAAAATTTAGATAATGAAAAATATAATAGATGGGAAAGCACAAAGTTAGAGAAAAAAAAAGGATAAAGATTACTCGCCTTTAGCATAGAGATTAATAATGATTGAACAAAAGGAATTTGTTGTAACAATAAAATATATATTATTTAGATTGTTTCATTTTTATATAGTTAGTTTGACATAATAATAGAATTTATTCATACATACAGAGAAGATTGAATTTGTTTATATATATATATATATACACACACACACATGAAAAATTTTATTTTGGAAAGTTATGGAAAGTTTTATCGTATTTTTCCTCGTGTCATCTTGGAATTTACAGTCTACTTATTTCGTGATCTCCCTGTTAATTCCATTCCATTTTGAAAAGACTAAGAATACGAAAAATAAAAATAATTGTGAAACGAATGAAAAGAATATAAAGGACGTCTTGAATTCATTGATATGTGATGAAAAATGTATATACAACAATATGACAT
>CAVNYN010256142.1:0-15858 GCA_963692815.1 Nyctanthes arbor-tristis | reverse complement strand
ATCTATATGATTGGCAAGCAGCTCAAGAACGGTTGGGGTCACGAGTAGAGGAGCAGGCTAGTGTTAATGCTGGCAGGAAGCCTCATTTGGACTGGATAAAATGTAATATTGATGCTGCCCTTTTCAAGGATGTAGGCTATATTGTGTCAGGGCGATCATCCGAGCTGACGATGGGAACTTTAGGCAATGTCGAATGCAACATTTTGAGGCTCAGTATGAGATGAAAGTGGCAGAATGTATGGCTTTGCGAGAAGGGTTGGCATGGCTACTATCTTTGGGATTGTCTAATGTTATTATTGAATTAGATTCAAAGGTGGTGGTCGAGGCTTTGGAAAGGCAGAAGAATATATCAGAGTTTGGTCTTCTAGTTTATGATTGTAAACATTTATTGAGAAGTGCTAACAATTATAAAGTGCTGCATGTCAATAAAAGAGGAAATAGTGCGGCTCATGCTTTAACCCATAAAGCTCGAGAGTTTTATTCCCCATATATTTTGAATAGTCCCCCCTGGTTGTATCCTGTTCTCGAGTTGGATTACTCTATTAATGAAAATTAAGCTTTTCCCTTCAAAAAAAAATAAGATAAGGCAGAAAGAAGAACAAAAGAGAAAAGTCAGAGAAAATAACAGAGAAAATTAGGGCTAAAATAATAAGGAAATGACATAATACTTAAAAGGTGACGTCATTAATGACATCACCTATAATTTTGATGCACAAAAATTACTACAAAAAATCCAATGAGACAAAATTACAAAAAGGCCCAGAAATAGACAGGATAAAAAATGCAAAGGGACTTACTCTTATTATATATATATATATATATATATATATATATATATAGACACACACACGCACACGCACATATAGATATTGGTCAATGGTAAAAAAATAAAAAATGTTACTGTTAATTTATTACTTCCTATAAAATAATAGTTAAGAACGAAACAAATTCATTAAAAAAAAACATTTGTTATCATTAATAAAATGTAAAACAACACCTCAAACTCACATACTCTGATTTATTCAATTTTCACTACTATTTTATAGAGGGTTTCCACGATTTTTCATCTATAAATCTCTATTTACACGATAGTAACTCTCTAATAAATTTAGATGAGGAGTATAATGCAGTACAAGAAATTGGATCATCTCAAAAGTTAAGGAAGAAAAAACAAACATCAGATGTTTGGTAAATTTTTACAGTTTATGAAAAACATAAAAAAACAGTGTACACTTTTTGTAGACAACCTTATAAATGGGAGATGCTAAGGCACTGGCACATTGATTATAGACAAAAAGAAACATTTCGTTGATATTCTTAGTATTGTGTTCTAGTACGATAAATATCTATGCGTATTTATACTGTTATGATGCAGATTTGTAATTGTACCTTAAAAAAGATGGAATTCAAGTTATCTAATATTAAAATCTTGTGTTAAATATTATAGTGCTACTAATGCATTTGTTAATTCAAATATCTGACTTTGAATCTTAAGGACTCATATTGGAAAGATGCTTTTAAAGTTATGAGATTTTTGAAACCTTTTTACGACGCAACTAAAGCTAGTTCCGAAGTCTATTACCCAACATGTAATCTTATAATAAACCAATTATTAGAAATTTCTAACCAACTTTCAACTTATACAAATGATATATTTTTCTTTGATGTTATTGACGCAATAGAAGAAAAATATAGAAAACATTATGAATGCATGCCTTATATTTTTCCAATTACAACTATAATGGATCTTCATTATAATTTATTTGGTGTTCAATGTGCTTTGGAATAACTTAATGTTTCATTGGCTTTTAATATAAATATTAAAAAAATAAGGATTTAGAGTATGTTGTTAACGAAATTTAAAAATATATATTATGCTATGAAATATAGTGATATTGTCTGAAATATGGTGATATTGTAACTACTCAATCTGATATGGGTTCCATTGTTACTACTACTAAGAGAAAAAAAATCTTTCATAACATTCTTAATTGCTTAGAAGAAACGAAATGTTTATCCTTCTTCAACCTCAAATACAAACACAGCTAAAACTTAATTGCATATATATTATAAAATTGATCTTTCATGGATGATGAGTGAAGAAGAGCAATTCAATATGGATGTCCTGCAGTGTTGGAAATCAAACGAGTGGACTTATCTTATATTATCAAAATAGCACGAGATTTACTAACAAATCAAATTTCAACAATTGATGGAGTCTGCTTTTAGTGCAAGTAACATAGTACTCGATAAAAGAAGATCAAAACTTAAAGAAGATATTTTGAAAGCACTTATATGTGTGAAAGAATGATTATATACAAGAAGAATGATGCAAGATAGAGCTACTGATGACATAACCAAAGATTTCAAAAATCTCATAGTAGAAGAATTTGATTCATAGACGTAAAATAATTTGCAAATAATAGATAGTTTAGTATGTGCTAACCTAGTTGGTATATACTATAAGGATAGTGATGCACATTAATGAATAGTTTTTTGTGTTGTTATGTTTTAAATTTCAATAGTCTAAGTGTTAAAACTAGTTAGTTGTCCGCTATATAAATTTATGTAAACAATATTTGAATTTCAAAGTTTTTTACGTAATAAAATACTTAAAGTTTATTATTAAAAATTTTAATTCTATCTCGTTGTATGTTTACTTTTTAATTAGAATTTAGAAATCCAAAATGCTAGTGATATTTCTAAAAAATGTGGCAAATTTCCCATTGAAATATATCCATTGTAATTTATTTATTATAAAATTTAAGTGTAAAATGTGGTAAAAAATAAAAAATAAAAAATAAAGAATAAATCAAAATGGGTCGGGTCAACTCGCTGTCCACATGGGCCATGCGGGTGTGCGCGTATAGACAAAAATATCCGGGCCACTTTGTTAGGGCTTTCTCCCCTTGCGGCCCGAAAATTAGTGGGCCGACCGGGTTAGCCCACCCACGTTGAAACCTCCAGCTGTGGACGATGAAACTAGTAAAAACCGTGATCTATGATTAGTCGGTACAAGTTATAATAATGAGACTGTACTGCAAGCATCGTTAAAATCTTGTCCAGTCCTATGCCAAATTATCGTTCATTGCCATCGTTATACATAAAATACAAAATGCGAGACATGTTTGATGGAACCATATGACTTATTAAAATCTTCACCGAGTAGGTTTTTGTTCAACTTGGGGGCGACGGTAAGCATATTATGCACGATCTTAATTTACTCCCCCGCAACTCAATGTAGCGCAGAGGTAGGTTTGTCCCTTCCACCATAGAACTTGTAAATTTGCTCACTTCTTGAAGATACAATCCTCGACTGGGATTTTAACAAAATAATGAATCTAATAAATTTTATTTTATATATTTAAAACGAATTCCCGAAATTGATAAATATATCTTATAATAAGCTCGATTGAAAATAAAAATAAAAAATACAAAAGTTCATTATTATTATTATTATTATTATTATTATTATTTTTATATATTAAAAATGACAAGAAGCGAAGGGGAGGGAGGATGTGACTAGAACTCGAATGATTAAAATTCAAAGAAATTTAGCAAGTAACGAAATTCATTAGATACACACGATCAGGTTGAGAATATTGACAGAACTAGATATATGGTATCTTAAAATTAATTTTAAAGTTTATATCAAACATACTCGATAATAAGAATAGTAATAGATGATTATGTGGATCTCACGAGGCATGAATCTGTCATTTTATAGATTTTTTCGTTCGACAATGCTTAGTGAACCACAAATTCTTGTCTCTTATTTTTTGTTTCTTATTATGCATTCATTGGATTCGATTTGCAGTATTGAAAATGCTATCAAGTGGTTATAGAAAGCCGCCTCCACATTCAAAATTGCGTGTGAAGAATTCTATATATAATTGGCAAGCTCAGTCAACCATTGTTATAATCAACGGGTAGATAATACTTGTTGATCAACAACCCAAAATTGAATATTCACACTCTTAAGTAACTTTTGTTTAGGAATAGTCTTCTAATTCAGTTTTGAGTTTATCACGCGCTTAAATGTTGTAAATACGTGAATAGTAAGGCGTGACTACAAAATGTGAATTACAAAATTTAAGTATAGACACGTTTTGTAGCATAGAGTTTGAGACTAAATTAAAAAAAAATTTATTTAGTCAATGATTGTGACATATTTTATGGTAATCTCATTCACCTCCTATGTTGACCGTCGTTTGAAAAGAGATCAAATTTATATTTTATAGATCAGCATAGAATTACGTCAAGAAAAGTAACATGTCGATGTAATTGAGTACATCGTACAGAATCATCGTTATAGATGAAATAATAGGAATCACGCAAAATACAGTTCATATAACATATGGCTCCAAATTTATTATAACAATATCAACTAAATACGTCCAAGGTCTAAAGAATTGAAATATCCAACTCACTATTGAAGTTAAAACACGAAAAATATTGTGCAAATTAAATAGAGAGAATTATATAGTTTTCTCTTGTAATGATTGTCCAATGTATCATCAATTGATCCTTTGCAATAAAAAAAGGGAAAAAGAAAAATTAGTGATGAAAATTAGCTATTAATCACCTAGGATACCTAGTTATTAGATAGACTTGTATACATGGAGAATTACTCCATACATTAGAATGCAACCTCAGAATCTCCCTTGCTTTCTTCTGCAAATACTCTGCACAATCTGCTTGAATCACCATACAAATTTTTGTCACTGCTCCAACACTCAACATCTCCATGAGAACTTCCCGAGTCCCCGAAAACCGAGATATCAAAGCTAAAATACGCATTGCTTTATCATCTGTTGCAGCAGAAACTCGCAAAAGTCTCTTAGAAACCAAAGCTATTCCTCCAGCATGTTTTATCAGTTGCTCTCTTCCATCAGCACATGAACAAAGCTGAGCTAAGAGGAAGAAAACGAGCTCGGTAGTCGACTTTTTCTCTGGGCAGTGGTCGGATAATTCCATCTCAATGAGGTGGAAAACTGCCCCTGCTTCAACTATTTTCATTCTGTTTCTTCCCAATGGACAGATTGCTATAAGGGTTTGTAAGGTGGCTTTTACGGCTTTATGGGACATCGGTTTTCGCAGGATGTTTATGAGGTCTTTGAAGAAATCGAGCTTTAGTCTCTCCAACAGAGTTGTACTGGCAACTTCAGTGATCAATTTCAGGGCCAAAAGTGATTCAGTTTTGAGTTTTTGGTTGTTTTCTTTGTGGTCAGTACTATTCAGAATCCATGTTATGGTTTGGAACAAATCCAAATTGTCTTTGAGAGTTTGCTGGTTTTCAGGAGTTGGATTCCAGGTGAGATGGAGAATCCTCAAGGATTCTTCAAGACCTGTGGTTTCGCCTGTCGAACCACCAAAATATTAAATCTCGTCTGCTTGTGAGGAGGAGGCATATCATTTAAATAAATAGCAGGTGCCAGGCTTTAATTGCGACAAAATTTTAGTACTCGAGGAGTATCGAGAAAAACACTTACATATATGTGTAAGAATGTAAGTATCAATGCCCCATTTACAAGGTGTCAAGATGCATAGTTTTCTTAAAATACTACTCCCTGTCCTACAAAAATAGTCCGGTATTCCATTTTCGTCCGCCTTACAAAGATAGACCACTTATTAAATAGAACATGCATTTAATTTTTTGTTTCCATGTTTTGTCCCTAATTAATCATCCACACCAACTATCAATACAATATTAATGATACAGGAAGGTATAAATAGAAAATACAAGTAAAATTAATTGTCCCAACAATATTAACACTCATTTCTTAATTCGTGTGAAATTAACTACTCATCTCTCTTTATGGGACGGAGGGAGTAGAAATTTTTTACAAGAATGAAAATTTTTCAAGTTCATGCTGGTCCACTATCTTGAATCTATCAAAAAAACTTCCATTATTTTGACACCCAAAAAAAAAAAGGAAGAAGAGAATTTGCGCACTTGGATTTAAAAATTGATACCCAAATTTTGGACAAATAACTGGGATATAATTAAAAAGGAACGTCTAAAAAATTGACCATAATAGTAAGATAAACGGGCGTAGAAACACGTGAGAACTCAATTAATATAGAAAAATGAAAAAAGGCTATATTTTATATTCGCTAGTTAATCTCATTTTTGATAACAGCATTAACAACGAATTAAGAAAAGAATATCAATTAATTAATTTCTTAGACGAGGTGATTGATATCGAACATGAAGGTACGTACCTTTGCGGAAACATCGTAAAACAAACGCAACCATCGCCTTGGTCACTCCGGCCTCCGCCATGCACTTTTTGTTCTTCTCATTCTCACAAGCTAGTTCATCCATTTTCTTCAAAGAGTTCATGTACAAAACTGGATTTTTGAGATCCCGAATGAGCCTAACAGCGTAGAATTTGTTGATGGGAGATTTCGGAGCCGGGATTTGGTCGACTTCTCGACTACAATTTGCCTCGCACCATGCTTGGATCAGCCGGCGGAGCATATGGTTTGGTGTCAAGTCTGAGTCTCTATGTAGAGGTTGCTTGGTTATCGGGCAGGTTATGTCAGGTTGCCCTGTCGTTGATAGCCACTGCTCGATGCTCTCCCGGTCGTACGTGATGCCGGTGACGGTAGTCACCGGATCTTTCATGATCTGAAGGGAGATGGGGCAGAGGAAATACTGAGGTATGTCTATTTCTTCCATGCTTGATATGTTTGAAAACTCAAACTTCGACAAAGATGATGGGGAAATTTATAGCAATATAAAAGAGAAAATTTCATCACTGATCTCTAACCTATTGTATCATTAGCAAGTTAGTCTCCAACTGTTAAAGAATGCTAAGTTGTCCTTGATATTTTATTTTAGTTGCACAGTTATTTTTCGCCAAAGAGTCATCCAAATTTTTGTTAAATCATTATACTACAAGACTAATTGATATTTTCATAGTATTCTTAATTCATGTTTTCTTGGGGTTCTAAGCTTCTAAGTTCTTAATTACAATGAGCCACTAACTTTGTTTTACCATTTCTTCAAAAAAGACCAAAAAAACATAAAATTGCAATTTCTATATTGATTATTGTTAGATATGATCTTAGGCTAACAGTTAATTTTACGTTAATTTCATTGATTAGATCAATAAGATGAATAGTCTACTTTCAAATCAATGTGCATTGATTGTCGATTCCCAAAATTATTGTAAAATTAACGGATTTTAGTTTAGCAAGTGTTTAAATAGTAACACAATTTGTCGGTTTCATTAATGTCTAGTACGGAAACGTATCTATGTTCATATTTGTACATTAATATTTATATACCAACTAAAGACAAAATGTTTGGCTCGACTTTGTAAAGAAAAAACCTAAACATTTCCATCACCTAAAACATGTCATGAAACTTTACGTCAAAATAGAAATTAAACTAGCTTTTTCTAAACAGTTGAAGTCCAACATGCTATTAGAGCAATAGATCAAGAACCAATGGTGCAATTTTCTTTTTACAAGTCTACAGCTGGTGTGTGATGGGATGAATTTTGAAAATGGTAAGAAAAATCGGCTGATTTGAATCAAATGAAATAAATAAATACCAAACCAAAATTTCTGGATTTTTGCCAGTCATACATTAGTCAAAGTCAATGTCGATTCAGTGTTCAACTCTTAATGAATAGTAGTCGTAAATAAATCACATTGCATTGACTCCCCAGTTATATGCCAAATGGCAGACATCTATTGGTTGGAGTCATTATAAATTTCATAAAAGTCATCAATCAATAAAAATTAGAGGGCTGCTATTTATTTAGGTGGGAGATCGGTAATTAGTATCACTATATTAGAAGATGAGTCGGTCTATATAAATACATATGGATCCTCATTTATTAAATGACCAATAAATAAATGACAATTAAAATGGAGACAGTTTAAGTAAATAGCATTATTCAAAAAATTATGGCCCCTTGTTAATGTATGACCGTTCTAGTACATTCGACCGTGTGTTTTCCACATGTTTAGAGACAAAATTCTATTACTCTGAATAATACTCCACTCTATTAAAAAAAATTAAGAATCGATATGTAAATTTGTGAAATTCAATTTATTTATAATAAATTGACGCTCTAAATGCGCACGTGAACCCTTAGTAGTAATCACTAAGTACTATCGTTCTGTATATTCAATACTCCTAAAATATTAGAATTTTTTTTATTTAGGACGATCAAATTTAAATATCCACTCTAATGAATTCTATCCACATCTATAATTCAAAACTTATCTGTCATATATATACATTTAAAACAAGAAATAAATTGTGTTGTAATCTTTTGTTCAATAGGAAAAAGATATTTAACACCAGCATGTGTGCCAAAACTAAATATTTTTATATATTATTAAGTAAAAGAAAAAAAACAACTCCCTATTATCACACATTAGTATCACAGGTCCTTTATTTATTATTATTATTATTATTATTATTATTATTATTATTATTATTATTATTATTATTTTATTTATTATTATTATACACATGCCATTCATTTTACACCATAAGCATGCTAACCGCGGTATATTCTATGGTGTTCTTTAGATACCATTTTATAGAGTCCAAGGCATTATGCGATAAATGTCTATTTTGACACATTGAAAGGTGATGACCTCATTCCTCCGAATGTATCCAATGGATATTTGCCACATAATAAATTGGACTCTATAAACTGTGTCTAATAGACCTCTAGATAAACTATGCTAACCACTAGTAAAAGAGTAAAAATGATCTATTGTCATACATCTTACTAGACGATGAGATGTGGCGCGAGATTATTGGACAACCTCTATGTAGTTGTCCCAATGTGAAACAACCTCATATAATTTGCTTTGTAATCTCCCACCATGTAATTCAAACAATCTTTACATTTAAACAATCTTTTTGACAATGATTACATTAATTAGCTCTACGTCATCTAGATACAATTATGATGTATGGGAGAAAAAATTTTATAAACAATAATGTTATTTTTCTTCATAGAAACCTTTTTTTTTTTTAATAATTATACTATTCGAGTTTCTTTTTGTAACATTGCCAAACAATGCTAATATGTCCCTTGATAAAAGATTTTTCACATTTCCGTTTTTTGTTTATAATAAGTGAATTGATCGGTAGATGTTCAAGTTTGTTACTAAAAGAACACGATGCATGGGAAAACACATTGTCATGAATGAGTATATCGCAACAATGATAATCACATCGTAAATTATGAACGGACAACGAAGACACGTGTAATTTTGACCCATGAAATAGTAATTAAGACATCGATATTCAATACTGATAAGTGATAAATATTTAGTCAATAGTCAATTTAGTTTTTAAATTGTGAGCAACAATAGAAAATACTCCAAAATAATTTCCTCCTTTGAGGAGAGCAAGAGCAGGACTATTGACATTGCTACTGCTGCCCTATAAAATGTTCGGCAATGAATTGTGAACTAAATGAACATATTCTTTCTCACAGTGCATGGAAAATATACTTCTGTATTACCCCAATTTCAAATGCGCTTTATTCCATTTGAAAAAAAAGAAAAAAAAATATACATATATATATAGAAAAAGTGAAAAGAAGAATCTCAAACCTCTCATTGTCTGTGTGTATATATATTGACAAGAATACAATGCGCGCACACACGACACATATTGTTAGTTATTATGTATTTATAGACACAATACGGTATTCTAATTGGCAATATATGAACCCAAAAGTGATCTTTTGTATAGGGATGAATCAAGGATTTTTTTAGTAACACAGGCTGAAAAAGGATAATATTCAATCTAACTAAACCAATTCTATATATCCCCAAAAAATAATATATATATATATTATAAAAAATTAAAAATTATACTTAAGAACGTAAATTTTTTTTCGCGACAAGAACAGGCTACAGCTCGGGCCTAGATGCGCCAGTGCTTTTGTGCACTATTAAATTATCACATACCTGCAATTAACATTTGTAGTGAACAATATATAACTTTTCCGTAAGCTGGACTTAAACGTGTAAATATTGCGCTATGTAAATATTATTATATCTTTTCTATTTCAGTGTATTATTTTCATCGAGAAAAAAAAGTTGTATATAAGAAAATAGTTAAAACAAAAAAAAAATGCTTCTCGATTCTTGTTACATTAAAGTTATAAGAACCAAAATCGTAAAATCGTTATTATTATTAATTATTTTTTTTATTTTATTTTATTATTAAAGCAGGATGGCTCTGAAGAGGAAATTCTACATAGTTTCCCGCCAAAAAAGACTTTTAAAAAATGTTAATATTTTTTTATCAATAGATGTGTTTTTTTTATATCTTACATTTTCTTTCTAGGCCATGGCGCACATTCTATGGAGGCCTTGGTCATCGGAGATTTCCTACCTTTAACAGAATATTTTTTCCTTCGGGAAACCCTACCTTTGATGGAATAATTTGTAGTAATAATCGACCCACAGAAAGCAGGAAATTACCCAACCTACCCACAAAATTGTGAAAATAGAACAAAAAAAAAAGAGAAACGAACACTCGATACGTTCGCCCTGAAGGCACTGAGTTCAACACCACTGCCTATGTCTCTGTTTGAAGCTCCCTGGAGTGGAAATGCCTCGATTCCACTATAATCATAAAAAATCTAGTTTACAAAAGTTCACAAATTAAAGAAACTGAAAACAAAGGAGATCGATACATCCTAATCTCTCCACATGACTTTCAACCTAAAGGCAGTATACAATATACCCCCTAACACTCTTTTCTATCTCTTCTACAATCTCACAAAGAGATGCTCACAAAGAATACAAGAAAAAGAACCCTAAAAGAATATACAGTAACCAGATGAAGAGGCATAAAACTCTCTCTACCCTAATATGAGGAGTGAATCCCTTTTATATGAGAGATGAATGGCTGGGATGCATCTTGGATATCCAACGCCCAAAGTGAAGCAAAGATTTGATAAAAAAACGTGTTTTACAAAAACTGACTTTATTTGTTTTAAAATAAAAACAACTTCTACATAATTTTTCCTTATGGAAACTTTGATGATGTTTTTTAGAAATTTCCGATAACGTTTTGTTTAGCGAACGCTTGTATGTTAGTTGTCGATTTTTCTTTGAATGGATTTTTAGCTATCATAAAATTTTCGTGAGTAATATCTCTTTTTTAGTAGTCGACTCCTCCATATCACCAACTTCTAAATTAGGGATGCTATTCATAAATTTTTTTTATGGCTATCACATTAACCGCATGAGTATGTGAAAAAAAAAGTTTAATTGTTACAAATATTGTATACGACTAAAGTAACATATAATTCAAATAAAAGTATCCATTTTTTCTATTCTTGATCCCTTGTTTACTTAGAAGTGGATGGATGATCCAATAACTTGATGATATTGGCTAAATCGGCCAGAGTGGCAAAGTAATCCACATTTTTTGCACTGTATTTCATTTTCCACTAGCTTTTGCGTTTACCATTACTATGGTCCTGCATTTACTTCTCATACTAACTCTATGTTTTGCAGATATTATAATCCAGATTTCAGACCAAGATTGATAGCTTAAGTGGTAAAAAGTAACATTTATCAAGACAAGATCCTGGGTTCGAATCTATATCCCTAACCAAAATTCCCCCAATTGTTATTAAAAAAAAAAAAGGAGGACGTACTCCTACTTTTGCTTCTTCTTGCCCATGATTTTAAACTAAAAGAGAATAACAAATATAACATAAGCAAGGATGCACAAAAATAAAAAAAAAATAGATGCACAAAAATAAAAAAAAATACATAAATGTTTTAAGGAAAAAATGAAATCAAATAGTACATTGTGGCAAGAAGGGAAAAAAATTGACCCTTAGAATCATTTCATGTAACATTCCGCAAAAATTTACAATAAATTTTTCTTAGCATTATACTAATGTCTTTTTTTTCCAATTAATGAAGGATGCTAATTATGCCAAGTTTATAGGAGAATTGCCATTTTTGTAAATAATTAATTGTTAGATTTGCCAAGTATAAAGCCATATGTCATTTTTGCAAATAAAAAATCCCTATTTTTGCCAAGTGTCTAGAACACTTGTTAGGTTTGTCATTAGTGGATTTCAATAACTTATTAAATATGATTAATTCTTAACCTCCATAAAAGGCCAATTGATCCAAAGATTTCTTCATCCATCACCGTCCCTTCACCTCTAACAATATATATATATATGTCACGCCCCAGCTAATTCTCCAATATTTCTGAATATCTTATGTTAATTTACAAATTCTATAGCAGAAGCTTTAATTCAAACAGCGGGGACGGGACGTGCAGAACAATCCAATTTATCTTATCTTCCAGAATTTAATAGACAAAGCTAATTATATAAGTTAACAAATCGTTAAACTTTTAAAGAAAATATTAAAGCTAGGTTTTTCAATAAATATAAAAACATAAGAAATCGTATTAATAAATATATTTCATTGATTACTAAAATGCACCAAGTCATTAGAAAACTTTTACAGGAAAAGTAGAGTTCAAATCAATATAAAGATTATAACTCACTATTTTCTTATATGTTATAAGATGTAAAAACATACATACAGAGAGGTGGACATGAAACTATTAACTTTATAGTAACTTCAAAGGCAGATTTATACTACATGCATAACTCTACTCCATTTCACGAGCACGATCCAACTCTAGGCTTGCCTTGCTTTTCAGATGTTATAGCTTCAATCATTTACAAAAATTGTAGTAAAGAAAGGAATGAGTACGAAGTACTCAGTGAGTAACAGAAACCCTTTGATTTACCTTTTATATGAGAGATTTATTTTCCAGAAAATCATTCAATGCACAAAACTTTTCAATGCACAGATGAGCCCTATCACTAGTTAAACTACTACCCGTGGTGCGCGCTAGAATCATATCAATTCAATCATAGCCATGTACAATTATGTGGATCCACATTTGAATCCCGGTTGACCCCTATCGGAATTCTAGACAAATTAATACACATACAGAGCAGATACCACACTAATCGTCGCCCATCTCAGTATCATTAAATGGCTCCTAGTGTGGCAAAAGAGTAGAGCATAACAGATACAGAACGGGTAGAGCAACTAGTGATTCAAAATGCAATATATAAATCTTTCTTTTCAATGCATCAGAATTCATATTCATTACTTTAATCAAATATATACTTAGCATTTCAAAATATCATCAATGTTAAAAAGAAAATCAAAGAGATAGTTACTCACCTCAAATCCTCTTCAAATAATGTCAAGTGGAAAAACGTCATTAAAACCTTGATATGCTTCAATTAAAGCTATTTTTCAAGTTATAATCCTTACATATATGGTAAGGGACCATTTTCAAAGGATAAATAAGTGTTATGATGAGTTTCTATAGTTGATTTCCTTCCTCCCAAGATTTTGGACGAATTTTGATATTTGGGAGAGAAAGAGGATGGTTTGGGTGTTGGAGAAAGATTAGGGCTTAGGCTTATATATATAATAGTTGGAATTGAGTTAGTTTTAATAAAATTTGAGTTCCGCCAACCACATCGTGACACATGGCGCTACATATACAGCACACTTGGCGGGAATTTATCTGAGAAGTCCCTCCCCTTTGCATTATCTTTCAATTAAGTCACGGTACTTTATTTTATGTCAATTGAGGACCGAATTCTTTCTCTACCGTCAATTGAGTAACAATCTTTTTATTTTCTAATACAATTCAAGTAATTATTTAATCATTATCAGAATAACGATATACTTGCCTTAAAATTTTGTGGGTCGTTACAATCTACCCCCCTTAAATGAATTTCGTCCTCGAAATTCGTTAAACATTGTGGCAATAACTTTTATTTTTAGAAACATAGTACGCAATCGAATTGTTTTTATTTCAGTGAATGGCTTCCGCTGCGTACTATGATTTCCTTTACTATTAAGATCATGCATGGTAATCGAGTTATCAACTCCTTTTTCATGCATGAATTTTTCCATCCATTTTCAATATCGAAGTTTCAGAAATCACTTTTTATCTGTATTTCTTAACCTCAAATATATCATAAATTCAAATTCCATTTGAGCAGACATTCAAAAATTTTAACAATCTAATTATCTGAAATTTTATTCAAACTTTATTCAGAGTAGGTTAAGACTACCCATTTGGTTATTCATCAATGATAATTAACAGAGTTTGATTCTCTGAAACTATTTCAAGCTAGTGTTCCATACTTCGTTTCACTAAGTCAAACGTTGAAATTTTACTTTGAGCTTTAAATCAGAGTGCAAGGACTGAGTAAGGCAAGAAGGGAAAGACCAATCGGTTTTGACAAAGGCAATGTTGGCATAAGAAAAGTTAACGAATAATAAAGAACCAAAAAAGAACTGATGTCCCAAGAGATTGAAGGGAAAGCAGACAGAAACATGAATCAATTTTACATAAGTTCATTGTCAAGCAAGTAAAATTTCCTGATTGTACAAAGAATTGTTGGCGATAGATCACAATCCAAGCAATCTCGAAGGTTGGATTAAAATGGTACAAAGTCATAGAATGAAATTATGTAGTGAAAAGCAAAGGCAATAAAAGTAATAAGTGACCAAAGGGGATTTTCAAGGTAACAAGTAGGCAATCAAATATGAGCAAAAGTAGACGAGAGGAGAAATTCTCCCCAAATTTCAATTGCCTTCCAAGGTACTGATGTTAACTCATATACTAAAGGTATTTCGAATAATTAAAATATAGGGACATTGGCATGAGGAAGGTTAACGAAGAAAATAACAAATAGTCAAGAACTACAGAAGAATTAATGCCCCTTGTATTCAAATCAAGTTGAAGGGAATATAAGCGAAAACATGAAATTCTTTATCAAGCAATGAGTTTTTCGAAGTTGTGAGGAAAACTATTACCCATAGGTAATGGTCAAACAATTTCATAAGTTTGATCAAATGGCAACAAAAGCATTGGACAAAGGCATATAATCAAGTAAAGGCAATAATACAAAAGCCAAATGAGAATCCAAGATTTCGAATAGACAATCAAGGACAGTCAATAATAGGTGAGGACAAGAGAAAGAAAGCATAAGGAGGAATAAATTTCAATTTTATAGAGAACTGATGTCGATCATATATCAAAGGAAAGTCGTTGCAAAAGAGTTTCCATATTATCAAAGAGAATTTTCATGATTGAGTTATTCTTGAGAATAACACAAAACAAAGCTCGGGATCAAGTGATAGATTAACAAAATTAAGGTCTCAAAATTAAGGGTTTACTAGTACCAATAAAATGTCTTCAAGTTCAAGTACAAGGCAACGAGATTATTATTGACGAATAGAACGCAATGGGTTTATTAAGAGTATATAGAGGAAAAGGAATAATGCCAATCAATAAAGTCATTGTGTCATATTCCAGGAAATACAATTTTCAGGCAATAAATAAGTGTTAGGTCTAGCAAAAGAACATTTGAGTGACTTAATAGTTTACCTGGATATATCAGATATAGTTTTCTCAGACAAGAATTGAAAGGATATTATTTCAAGAGCTTTTTCCTTGACAATTCGGAGGTTCAAAATTGGGTCGAGAAGAAATCATGTTCATACTTCAAAATGTAGGCATATTTGTATACTTCCTTGGAGTATTCAGATTTGGCCAATCAAATTTCTTGATTTGAAAAGTATTGGTAATCTCAAGAGTTTCTCAATAGTTCGATGAATCCTGTGATGGATGGCGATTCTTGATAATTTAAGGGGCCGAATCGCATTTAAAAGAAGTCAGATTCGGCAAAACAAGAGCAAGTGTTTCAATATACATTGAAACGATGTGCAAAGATTTATTGGACATAACTACGAGAGAGGCAATTGATCAAATCAAAGGGTATA
>CAVNYN010256139.1:0-29997 GCA_963692815.1 Nyctanthes arbor-tristis | reverse complement strand
TAACTTGTAAGCAACACTTGGTGCTCTATAGACAAGGGACGGAGGTGGGTTTCTTTTCTTATGATAAATTATGGGGTAATTGCCTCAAAAGGTCCCTACATTTGGACACTCTTGTGTAATCAGTCCCTACCTTTGAATTCTTGATAATTTCACCCCTACCTTAATGTTTTCTTAGCAAAATTCATCCTTTGTGTTAAACTAGTCCCTTGTTAGAAGGGCATTTTTATCACTTACGCCTTAAGATTTAAAAAGGTGCAAAGAAGGTCCCGATATGAATATAATTGATCAAACAAATATTTAAAATTTACTGATTATTGATTGAACAAAAATTTATAGTGAAAAAAGTATTTAAAAAATTAAAATGAGAGGAAAAAAAAGAAAAAAAACTAAAGTTTATTTATTTTTCCGACTCACTAGTAATTTCGATCAGTACTTTTGTGTATCAAACCACAACCACTTCCAGTCACTCCATTTATACTCTACATCTAAAAAAATGTTTTATTTTTATTTTTCAATAATGCTAATTATTTTAGAACCTTTACTTGCAATTGTTTTTAATAATAAAGTATAAGTGGACATAAATACCCTTCTAATAAGGGATTAATTTAGCACTAGGGATGAATTTTGCAAAGAAAACATGAACGTGAGGGTGAAATTGCCAAGAATTCAAAGTTAAGGACTAATTACACAAGAGTATTTAAAAATAAGGACCTTTTGTGCCAATTACCCATAAATTATGTGTACTTTGAACGTAAAAGACTATTCTCTTTTGTTCCATGAAAACAAACGCTTAAATTTATTTTGAAGCAAAAAATATCTCATAATTTGAAACAGATAAAAAGAGAAATATAGAAGATTACATTTATAGGACCATGCGAAGGAGCTATATGCCTATATGGGATCCCTTTAGCTGCTATTTATAAATGGAGTTTGCTTATATAATTGAATTTAAAATTACGCATGGTCAAGTTACGTTTCAACGAAGATGTAAGTCTTTACATGATTTTTATGATAATGTTCAAGAATTTTTGGGAGGTTTTGTTATAAATCACATCGTAGAACTCAAATGTGATTTCTAAGTCCCACATGTTTACGGTCTGAATAATACTCCCTTCATCCGTAACAGAATCGCATGTATTTCTTTTTTATCCGTTCTATAAAAATATGTCACTTTCCTTTTAGAATACAATTGAAATTTTAATTTCTATATAGGTAAATTTCACATATCGTCCCCAACCTTTGTACTTAAAATCGCCTGAGTCTCTAACTTTTTTTTAGCGCGCTGGGTACTCAACATTTCCTAAATACGCACAAAAGGTCTCTCCTAAGTGAATCCGTCCAAATTTCAGTTAAGTGGTAGATGAAATTACTTTTATACCCCTTACCTTTTAAATTAAAAAAAAATTTTAAAATTAAAAAAAAAAAAAGGAAAAACCCCTCCCCTCCCCTCCCCGGAATGCAGCATTCCGGCTGCCACTAATGGCAGAGAATGGGGGGGAGGGGGGAAGCTCCCACTATGTTTCTACAATTTCTTGCAGAAATGTGGGAGAGAGCTCCCCCCTTTCAGTTGTAGGAAATGACAGCATTCTGACGGCCACTACTGCATTCCGGGGAGATGAGGGGATAGGGTGGGGTTTTTCCCTTTTTTTAATTTTTTTTTAATTTTTAAATTTAAAAGGTAAGGATATAAAGGTAATTTCATCTACCACTTAACGGAAATTTGGACAGATTCTTTTAGGAGTGACCTTTTGTGTGCATTTATGAAAGGTTGTTGAGGACCCAACGCGCTAAAAAAAAGTTAGGGACTCAGGTAATTCTAAGTGCTAAGGTTGGGGACGATATGTGAAACTTACCCTTTCTATATGTGCTCTTATTTAATTTATATATACACACACATAAAAGCAGAATAGTTTCTTTTTTACAGTTTTCTGCCTATTTTCACTTGCCAAATCAGGTTAAGTCATCATGACCATTCACTTTGTCTTGCATTCTTGGTCATTCATTTTATTATAAGTTTTTAATTTTTATTTTAATTTATATTATTTATAGATATATTTGATTTAACTTATTATTATCACTATATTTTCTAATTTTTAATCACAATCACCAAATTAGATTTCATTTTATCTAAAAATATCTTTATTTCTTTATCTAGATTTTCATTCATTCCTCTAATAGAATTTATTCTATCTAAGATTTCTTAAATCTCTTTCACTTTACGTTCAAACATTCCATCCCTTATCTCGAGTAATTATATTTTCGATCATTTTTCTTAATTTTTTGTTTCAATTTATCTCACACTATCTGATTACTTCCAGATTGGTTCCTGTATTCACTAATGTTCAGAAAATCAGACATGTCATTAAATCAGAAAAGCTAACGGTTCAAGGTGATTGGACCGATATTAATTTAAATAATTGAAAAAATTTTACCTAAAATAATGTAGATAAAGAACATTCGATTTTATAATTTCTGTATCTTTACCGTTTAAAAAAAGTTGAAATTTTATTTATTTTTTAAGAGTCATTGAAAATGTGACTTTAGACATAAAAATGAAATCTCATATTGGTTATTTAGTAAAAAGAATTACCGACGTATACCTATATTAAGCTACTTGGAGATGTGTTATTCATAATAGGGCATTATCTTATTAGTATTAAGCTTCTAAAAAGTTTAAAATTTTAACGGATTATCATTTTAAAAAAAGTTTATTTTGAACATTATTCGTCTTTATCTCACACCATCAGATTTTTTTGGGATTGGTTCCAGTATTTTCAAATGTTCATAACACCGGGCTGATTATCTAACCAGAAAAGCTAACGATGCAAGGTTATCAGATCGATTTTAATTAAATAATTAAAATAAATTAATTTTTACCTAAAATAATATGGGAAAAAAATATTTGATTTGATAATTTTTGGAAAAAGAATATTCGATTTTATAATTTTTTGATTTTTACTATTTTAAAAAAGTTGAAATTTCATTACTTTTTGAAGAATAATGGAAAATGTGACTTTCCGTATAGAAAAGAAATCTCACATTAGTTATTTAGTGAAAAATTGAGAATGTATGCTTATATTAAGTTACTTAGAGAATGATTATTCATAATAGAGCCTTAGCCTATGGGCCTTGAGCTTCTAAAAAGTTGAAAATTTTAGTGGATCATTATTAAAAAATAATTTATTGTGAATTGATGAACCATATCTGTATTTGTCTCACACTGTCGCATTGTTTTATGGAGTGGTTCCAGTATTCGTAAATGTTAAGAAAATCGGACCTGTTATTGAACTGAAAAAAGCTAACGGTTCAAGCTTCAAAATGTCAAATCGGGTCAAACCAAGATCGAACCAGTTTTAATTTAAAACTTAAAAATAAATTGTAAATTTTATAAAATTATCAAATAATTAGCGAAACTCAATAAATGTGCAATTAAGTAACTTTTGAGTATTATGATTGAATTTCAATATGGACTTGTCATTAAAAAATATTGAAATTTTATTCATTTTTTAAAAGCCGTTGAAAATGTAACTTTGGGCATAGAAAAAGAATCTCCAAATTGGTTATTTAGTAAAAAAAAATTAAGGATGTATGCTTATATTAAGCTATTTAGAGAAGGGTTATTCATAATATAGTCTTAGCTTATGGGCTTTGAACTTCTAAAAAGTTTAAAATTTTAATAGATTATTACTGAAAAAAATTTCTTGTGAGTTAGTAAATCGTATCGTGTTTATCTTGCACCTTCGGATTGATTTCAGTATTCAACAATGTTTAGAAAATCGTACCGGTCATCGAACCAGAAAAGTTAACAGTTTAAATTTTAAAAGGTTGAATCGGGTAGAGTCGAAGTCGAATTGGTTCTAATTAAAAATATAAAGATAAATGCCAAAATTTATAAAATTGTCAAATAATTACAAAACTCAATAAAAGTGCAACTAAGTGACTTTTGAGTATTATAATTGAATTCCCACATTGATTTATCATTAAAAGTGTTAAAATTTTATTCTTTTTTTAAATGCTATTGAAAATGTGACTTTGAGTATAGTCAAAGAGTCTCACATTGATTATTTAGCGGAAAGAATTGAAGATATATGCCTATATTAAGTTACTTTGAGAAGGTTTATGCATAATACAACCTTAGATTGTGAGTCTTGAGCTTCCAAAAAGTTTATTGTGACCCAAAGAATCATATCTGTGTTTATCTTACATTGTCAAATTGCTTACCGGATTGGTTTCAGTATTCACCAATGTTAAAAATGAATACCGTACATCAAACCGAAAAAGTTAATAGTTCAAAGTTCAAAAGATCAAACCGAGTATAACCGGTTTTAGTTAAAATTTTAATAAATAAATGCTAAAATATATCAAATTATAAAATAATTCACAAAACTCTATAATAAAAGTGTAATTAAGTGACTTTTAGATATTATAATTGAATTCACATATAGATTTGTCAATAAAAAATGTTGAAATTCTATTTATTTTTTAAGAGCCATTGAAAATGTAATTTTTGGCATATAAACGAAATCTCGCATTGATTATTTGGTGAAAAGAATTGAGGATATATGCCGATATTAAATTACTTAGAGAAGGGTTATGCATGATAGGGCCTTAGCTTATCAGCCTTGAACTTCCAAAAAGTTCAAAATTTTAATGGATCGTTATTGAAAAAAAGTTTATTGTAAACCAGTAAACCGTATTCATGTTTATCTCACACCATCAGATTACTTTTTGGATTAGTTGCAGTATTTGCAAATATTCAGAAAACCGGAGCAGTCATCGAAAGGGAAAAATTAACGATTCAAGGTTTAAAAAATCGAATCAGTTTGATCTAAGGTCGAACCGGTTTTAATTAAAATGTTAAAATATAAATGCTAAAATTTATAGAATTGTCAAATAAATAGCAAAACTCGATAAAGGTGCAAGTAAGTGACTGTTAGGCATTATAATTGAATTCTCACATGGATTTGCCATTAAAAAGATTGAAAATGTGACTTTAGGCATAGAAAGTGAATCTCACATTGATTGTTTAGTGAAAAAATTTAGGATGTATACTTATATTAAGCTAGTTGGAGAAGATTTATTAATAATAGAGCTTCTAAAAAGTTTAAAATTTTAATTGATCATTATTGAAAAAAGTTTTTTTGTGAACTGGTAAACCGTATCCATGTTTATTTCACATCGTCGGATTGATGTCTGGATTGGTTCCAATATTCGCCAATATTCAGAAAACCAGACTAATCATCGAACCGGAAAAGCTAACAGTTCAAGGTTTAAAAGGTTGAACTGGGTCGAATCGAGGTTGAACCGGTTTTAATTGAAAACTTAAAAAATAAATGCTAAAATTTATAAAATTATTAAATAATTAGCAAAACTTTATAAAAAGTGCAATTAAGTTGGACGTTATAATTGAATTTCCACATAAATTTTTCATTAAAAAATATTAAAATTGTATTTTTTTAAGGGTCATTAACAATGTGACTTTGTGTATAGAAAGATAATCTCACATTAGTAATTTAGTGAAAAGAATTAAAGATGTACGTCTATATTAAGTTACTTAGAGAAGAGTTATGAATAATACAGCCTTAGTTTTTCAAAAAGTTTAAAATTTTAATAGATCATAATTGAAAAAAACTTTATTATGAACCAATGAACCGTATCTGTATTTATCTCGCAATGTCGAATTGCTTTCCAGGTTGGTTTCAACACACGCAAATTCCCGATTTTTCTAATTGAATTGGTCATAATGGTTTAATTCTTTAAACACTGACTAAATTATGTTAACATATTAAAATATTTAGTCTGTTGAAGGTGTATGTTAAGAAAAATTAGATATCATTAATACATATTAGAAAAGTTAAAAAAAAAAACAAAGGGGAAATAGATCACACGTACATTTTGTATAAAAAGTTAGTTTTTCACTCATATACAATTTTATATAGATATTTCAAGGGTTATAAATTGAAAAAGTCTAAAAATTATAATTTGTGTTGAAAATAGCCAAACAACAAATTATACTATAAATGATGTAATACATTTATTATCCTTCATTATTTATTCAAGCTATTTTATAGGATGTAACATATTTTCTCATATGTTATACACTGACAGTCTAATATAAACTTTAAAAATTCACCCGTGCAGTCTAATACAAACTCTAAAAATTTTCTTCAATAGTTTCCTTATTATTATTATTATTATTATTATTATTATTGTAGATCATTTTTTATCTTTATTAATAAAATATATCGTATTACGGGTAGCACCTATATTATTTTTACGCATACACATCAACGATCAAATATTATAACTTTAAATCTTTTTATACAGTTATGTTTTATCATCTTGAATTATTTATATTATCTAGTATTATCATCTCATGTAACGTACAAGTGAAATAACTAGTGTACATTGTTATGAACAAAACAAAATTATTGAAGTAAGATAATTAGTAAAAGAAATGACATATTATAAAAAAATATATACATAAACTTCACTCCTCTAATAATATTATATTTACACTTGTGTGAAAATAAGAACAAACTATCTCCATGGGGGAGTATTATTATTTTTCATTTCATATCTCGTGGGTCGTTATTGAAGTGAGATAGCGCTACGTGACTATATAATACTGTACATATGGTGTTAGATTAATATTAATTTGCCGAGAGTCAAGACAGAGGTCCGAAAAGTGTAGAGGTTGCTTTACCGTGGTTATAGGAGTAGTCACCTCCTGCGGCGGCGCGTGTCACGCCCCATCACACATTGAAGTGAGTGTGGGGGATACATTATGGGCCTCGAAAAAGTCAATTAAAGAGGACTTAGTGCGCCCATATTACACCGCAAAGCAACCAAAATCCGTCGCTCTCGAGTCTTGTCGATTTGGGATTGACAAAATTCCCCTTTTTTTCTTTTTTTTTATACCACATATTTTTTCCCTATTAAATTCTCGTCAAATTGTTGAATGTTATCTTACCAACATATGTAATATCGGTAAAAGTGTAGGGCTATCTATTTTTAACAGAGCGAAAGAAGAGAGTCGCACCTTGCCACTATAAATTTTTAGGCTTTTTTATCTTTGAAGTGCATGGGGTTTGTTTAAAAGGACAAGAAAATCATGACGAATAATTATTATACTCTAAAAAGCTAAATATTGTATCGTTGGAGGCCCCTCCCAACCAAAAAAAAAAAAAAAGGTGAACAAAAAGAAAAGCTTATCCCAAAGCACGATTAATTATTATCACCCTTAATTAATAATACAATAATAATCAATGATTAAAGTGGATTCGACAGCATAATAAATTAATTAATAGCCGAAAGAGACAATTTTTTTACGAAATTTGTGCACAAATTTGCTTCTTTTCGGTTGTCTGCTCTGTTTTACTTTCCCCCTACCACAAAAATATTCTTCTTTCATTATTATTATTTAGATAGATAAAGAAAATATCATTAATATTATTAGAAATATATAATTTAATAATATATTTCTTAATATTTTTTAAATTTATTTAATATTTCACTTTAATAATTTTTTATTATTGATTACTATTCACTACAAATGAAAGTATATTAGAAAATTTAAAATTAATTAAGAAAAGAAAATGTGAATATTTTTATGGAACGAATAGAGTATTTCAATTCAAATGGACCTGCAATTATTATATACGACGATGATGATAAATAAAAGTGAAAATAGGCAAATTACTCTTTTTTATCAAAAGAGATCTTGAGAGGTGAAAAGATTTTTATCAAAATGAGTGGGATAATAATGATTCCAGCTGGTAAAGTCCAATTTATAGATTTCATCTACGTACTCGAGGCTGTCTCCTAATCCATGACATGGAAGAGGGTTCATTAAAGACTCTTTGTAAGTGCGTGCAAAAGCAATTTTCATACCTATATTAATACTCCATTTGCCATAAGTATACCGATGGAGATTTTTCTAAGAAAACAGATTGTGTTTCGATCTCCAATCACACGCTACCGCCACAAGTGAGATAGCAGCATATGATTAGAGATCGGGCTCAGAACTCAGAGCCATATCTCTTTTTATAGCCGAACTGATACAAATAGTTGTTGAACTAACATCTCCAATGAACAATATGAAATTCAGTTGATATATCGTTTAATTGAATGGATACGAAATGGTCGCGTATCGAATGCGCCAAAATAATAAATATCTTACTCTACAAAAATTAAAATAATTTGTAGCATTAGAGAATAAGGGTCAAACACACAGAGAACGTTGAATAAATCGAAATGTTTTGTGTCAACTAGTGAAAAAGGGAGGTTTTTATGAGATTAAACTAAAAATTAATAAAAAGAATAAAAACAATGAAACACAGATACGAGTAAGAAAATAAAAACACGAATGCTAACTCCAGTTCTTGGTTTAATGGTACACTTTACATAAAATATAGTAATCAATTACGACATCATTCGTACTTTCTTGCAAAACTATTAACTATAGATAACAATAAACTCTGCTATCTAAATTTTCCCTTAAGTATATCTAATCAAAACAAGTTTTTCAATCAGACCTAATCATTTGGACAACACAGAATAAGATCTCTAGATTTAGAACAACGATTGCATGAAAAATTAGAAAAATAAGTTAATCTAAGCAATAAATTCACATGATCGATCTATTTAACTTAGATTATGTTATCCCTAATGATTAACAATCATTAGTCGCTACTTGAGAGTTAGGAGAAACAACAATTAAGGATTGAATCCCCTAATCTAGCAATAAAATATTAATCATTCAACGTATTAGGCTTAAACTAGATCAAACAATTAACATTCATAAACATGAAAAATAGAATAACACAATCAATTCCACAAAAGAGTAAGAAACAACGTTACTGAAATTGATTAATTAAAAACAAGAACTAGCAACAACATCCCATTGAACCGGAGAAAGTTAGAAATTAGCCCTCCTCCGACCCTTGTCTTTGATATAAAAGTAAATAATTCTATGAAATTGTGTGTGGGAGTTGTGTCTTTTATTTCTAAGCTTGACCCCCTTTATAGAGTCTAAAAACCATAAGAAAAACTAGTAAAACTCGTGTACAAGATTTATTACAGCAAGAATTCGATTGAAACTAGGAAAAACATGGAAAACTCGCGCGTAAGGGGCCAGTGCGGTCGCACGGACGTTTCTACCAAAAAATTCTGCACGGGTGCGGTGCTGTACGGCCGCATGTACATACTGTGCGGCTGCACAGTTTCATCTTTTTTTCTTTTCATTTCAGCTCTTCAAGTTTTGATACTCGACGTCTTGGCCCCCAGGCTCCAAAATCATTGCAAAACAAGCCCGTTCTCGATTCTTTAAAGCTTTTCCCTTAATCCTATAGCAAATAAACAAACTAAACATAAATAATTCTTTTAATCTAATAGAGCATAAAATAAACTGCTAGTATGGAGAAATTATACAACCAAACTAAGCACATATCAAATTCCCTCACACATAAACTGTTGTTTGTCATCGAACAACGCACAAAACAAAACACAAACATAAACACTAGAATCTCCCGGTTACACACAAGGCAAATAACTTATCAATATGATCATGGAAAATCGAGGTAGCTTGCCTAATAAAAAGGCTCCTAAGCAATGCAAGAGTTTTTTCTTTTTTCACAAATAAAAACTGACCCTTCAAAACTCATAAAATGTCATGAACAAGGGTGCTCATGCAACCTTCAGAATTATGAAACACAACTTTTACTTGGAATAGTATAAATCGGATAGGCAGACCCTCACGGATAAATTCATTCTTCACTCAAGTGTTTAAGGGTTAAGTGTCTACGTTCAAATTCTATCCAAAAGGAAAGCTTTACCATAGGTTTGCAAGATTTCTCATTCTCCACCACTTGGGTACACATGCATAACACAAATCAAAAGGTCTTTAAGGGTTGTAACGAGGCTAAGGGCTAAGGTGGGAAAAATTTTAGGAAGTGAAGCTAATAAATCATTGGAACTAGTGGAACACAAGATTTATAATATTCAAAAACATATTCCCAAGTGAAACCACTACTCCCATTATTCCTTCAAAACTTCTAGCATCACCTATGCAAGAATATCATATCCCAACTTTCAAAAGTAACTTCAGCCTTAATTTCAAAAAAGAAACAACCCTTGATTTTATCTTCTCTATATTTTTTCATAAGAGTTTTTTTTGTCTCACTTGTCACCCTCTCTTTTTCTATCTTTTTCTTCTCTTTTACAAAGTGAATATCTCATTGCTCAAAATTTCACTTTCTCTATTATTTTTTTCATCGTGGCTTTTTCTTCTTCTTTGTTTTTTTTTCTTTCATTCTTTTTCTTTCTCTCAATTCACCAACTCTTCATACTTTTTTCTTCTTCTTTTTTTTTCATATAATCAAACATCAACAGCCTATATATATAATCAAATTTCATCACGACCTCATCAATGATTATTCCTCCCTTATACTAACTTCTTATCCACCCTAAGCAATAAAAACAATCACAACTCCACTAGTCCATTGGTAAGGTAAGGATATATATTATTTTTGGTTCAAGACTAGTATTAAGGGGTGTAAAGAAAAAAATAGGCCATAAAGCTCAAAGGGGCTATGCAAAAGATAATTGATTGACAACGTAGGCTTTTTGGCTAAAGTGGCTAGACAAGAAAGAGTGCCTTAATCATATTCATATCATATATGCAGTAATGCAGCCTCAAAGACAAGTAAAACAAGTTCTGGAGAAACAAACACATAGGAGAATATCACACAAGAATAAAGAAAATGAGACTAATAAAGATGTGTCAGTGTAATATTAAAAAATCTCACCATGTTAAATTAGTAAATCAAATCCATTCACAACCAATTCCAAGCAAAGCAAATAAATACAAGGTGCGAGATCACTTATTCAATCGTGTTATGAATTTCTCTAGGCTAAAAGCACAAACTAATTTTTTTCTTTTTTTTAAAGACTCTGGCATTGCTTAAGATCCTTTTTCCAGCTAAACTACCGTTTTTTTATTTCAAAAATTCACAAGTTGTCGCCTTATGTCCAACCAAGAAAAAAAAGAACAAAACATGAAACTGAACAACGAAAATAGCAAAAACACATAAAACACAAAACAAGTAATGACTCACAAAACACGTAACTCCTCCCCCCATACTTAAACTCTACATTGTCCCCAATGTAGAATCAAACAAAACAAAAAGAAGGGAAATAATCAAGAAAAACGTAGAATTTTTTTTTATATATAAATTGGCTAGTACGGGCGTACCAAACTAACAGTGCGCCCGCACCGGCACACTGCATAGTTCTTGCCATGAAATTTTTTTTTTTTTTTTTTGTGGAGGAACATTCAAAGAATGCCAAATACCCTCATTCCTCATTAAAGACCCATTATCATTATTCAAAAATAAATTTAAACAAATCGATGAAAATAAATACTCAAGTATAGAAATACTCCCTTCTTGGGTTGCCTCCTAAGTAGCGTCTTCGTTTAACGTCATTGACTTGACTTAGCCTTTGACTGACTAATTGACATAGGTCCTCTTTAATAGCACGTTGTTGTCCTTGAACCCTTCATAGTCCTTTCAACCTGTGCAAAGTCTGTTTGATCTCTGGGTCAAACAATAATAAATTTTGATTAGAGGATCAGTTATTGGTTATTCAAAATAAAGAAAATAACAAAAACTAATTATAAAAATAAAGCTAGTTAACACAAAAATACTTAAATTAATCACACCGTCCCCGACAACAACGCCAAAAATTGGTCGCTATTGAATGCGTTAAAATAATAAATACCTTACTGTACTAAAATTAAAATAATTTGTAGAAGTAGAGAGTAAGAGCCGAACCACAAAGAACATAGTTTTGTGTCAACTAATGTAAATGGGGGTTTTCATGAGATTAAACTAAAAATTAATAAAAAGAATAAAAACAAATACGAGTAAGAAAATAAAAACACGAATGCTAACTCCAGTTCTTTATTCAGTTGTGCACTACACATAAAAGCTAGTAATCAATTGCAACATCATTCTTACTTTCTTACAAAACTATTAGCTCTAGATAACAATAAACTCTGCTACCCGAATTTTCCCTTAAGTATATCTAATCAAAACAGGTTTTTCAATCAGACCTAATCGTTTGGACAACCCAGAATAAGATCTCTAGATTTAGAACAATGATTGTATGAAGAATTAGGAAAAAAAGTTAATTTAAGCAATAAATTTACATGATAGATCTATTTAACTTATGTTGTGTTATCTCTAATGATTAACAATCATTAGTCGCTACTTGAGAGTTAGGAGAAATAACAATTAAGGATTGAATCCCCAATCTAGCAATAGAATATTAATCATTCAACGTAGTAGGCCTAAACTAGGTCAAACAATTAACATTCATAAACATCAAAAATAGAATAACACAATCAGTTCCACAAAAGAGCAAGAAACAACGTTACTGAAATTGATTAATTAAAAACAAGATCTAGCAACAACATCCCATTGGACCAGAGGAAGTGAGAAATTAGCCCTTCTCCGACGGTTGTCTTCGATGTAAAAGTAAATAATTCTATGAAATTGTGTGTGGGAGTTGTGTCTTTTATTTCGAAGCTCGACCCTTTTATAGAGTCTAAAAATATAAGAAAAACTAGTAAAACTTGTTACAAGATTTATCACAGCAAGAATTCTATAGAAACTAGGAAAAACATGGAAAACTCGCGCGTAAGGGGCCAATGCGGCCGCGCGGACATTTATGCTGGAAAATTCTACACGGGGTGCGGTGCTGTGCGACCGCATGTACATAATGTGCGGCCGCACAATTTTATCTCTCTTTTTTTTCATTTTAGCCCTTTAAGTTTTGTTACTCGACGTCTTGGCCCCCAAGCTCCAAAATCATTGCAAAACACGCCCGTTCTCGATTCTTTAAAGCTTTTCCCTTAATCCTATAACAAATAAACAAACTAAACATAAATAATTCTTTTATTCTAATAAAACACATAATAAACTACTAGCATGGAGTGATTAAATAACCTAATTAAGCATCTATCACGAAACAAAGAAAAAGAAAATTATTTATAGAAAAAAAAGCCTTTAGGAAAAATGAGACAGTCTAGAGTGTGATTTTGGGCTTTTTTTTGGGGCTTACAATCTGGTGGGACCCAAAGCTTGCCCATTGTGTATTGTGAGAGTCGCCCAAATGGGTCTAAAAAGGAAGAAAATTGAGATAAACTCATAAGCCTCTTTTGACTAGTTCCGATATAGCACCATGTGGTATGACACTGTATGTACTATATGTTCATGTAGCGTTTATCAAGACACACCACATAAGAAATCACAACCATGTAGTGTACCGTATGGATACGGTGTCATACATATAGTGTTAGATCAATTTTACCCTTTTGGCAATCTTTCTTTAGTGATGATCTGCAACATATGTTAGTGTAAACATAGCGTCAGACGCATGTATGACTTGTCAATATTGCTATGGTTGCCTGATAAGTGTTTAATTATGTTATTTAATTTCTTCATATTAGTAGCTTATTGTGTGTTTTATTAGAGTAGAATGATTAATTATGTTTGATTTGTTTATTTGTTGTAGGATTAAAGAAAAAACAAAAAAAGAATGAAATTTGAACGTGGTTTGCAAGAATTTTGGGAGCTTGGGACCAAGATATCAACAAGTCAAAAAAATAAGGGCCAAAAGGAAAGGAAAAGAAAGATGAAAAAAAAAAGAAACGAAAACATTACTGTGCGGCCGCACAGAACAGTAATGTTTTTTTTTTGTTCATATCAAACCACAACTGCCTATACATCATTAAATTGAACCCATTACCTCATCAATAACAACTGCTTCTCCCCCCACACTTATTTCTTATCCATCCCGATACAATAAAATCAATCAACAATCTACTAGTCCATTGGCTAGCTAAGGATATATATTATTTTTAGCTCATGATTATTATCAAGGTGTGTAAAGAAAGGAAAATAGGCTATAAGGGTCAAAGGGGCTACGCAAATGCTAATTAATTGACAAGGTAGACTTTTTGGCTAAAGTGACTAATCAAGAAAGAATGCCTTAATCATATTCATGTAATGCACGTATCAATACAGACTCAAAGAGAAATAAGACAAGTTCTAGATAAACAAACCTATGGACGAATATCACACATGAACAAAGATAGTGATACTGAAAATAATGTGTTAGTCCAAGGGCTCAAAAATCTTACCAAGTTAAAATTGTCAACCTAATCCAGTTATAACCAATTCCAGGCAAAGCAAATAAATAGAAAGTGCGAGATCACTTATTCAATCGTGTTATGAATCTCTCCAGACAAAAAGCACAAAACTATCTTTTTTTTTTTTTAACTCTCGCATTACTTAATATCCTAATTCTAGCGAAGCTACCATTCTTTTAATTTCAGAAATTAGTAAGTTACCGTCTCATGTCCAACCAAGATTTTTAAACATAAAAAACAAAAAGGCACTTAAACTCCCCCTACACTTAAACTCTACATTATTTCTAATGTAGAATGAAACAAAACAGAAAGGAAGGGGATAAAAACTTAAACACTTTAAACATAAAATCTAAATCTATTTTACTCCTAAGACATATACTTAACTAAAGTACATAAAGAAGAAATTAAATAAAAGAAAAGGCATAAAAAAGGAACGAAGTTACCAGGTGGTTGCCTCCCACCAAGCGCTTGTTTATTGTTCCCAGCCTGACTTTGTCAGAAATCACGGTGGCTTGTGTGAGGCTTTAATGTCTTTGATTTGCATCATGTCAGGAAGATGATCTTTCTTTGTTTGCCACTTCCGGACCTGGATCTTCTTTTTCTTTTCACCCTTGAGTTTGACTTCAATACTCAGATTTTCCTCCAGTTTTTCTTTAGCATCCATTTTACAAGTAATATGATTGATTCGATATACCTCTTCCTGGTTGGATTGTTGTTCAATGGGTGAGAACACATTGAAAGTGTCCTGCTCTTCCTAAAACCTCAAGATAGGCTATCCTTTCTCAACATCAATCAAAGCTCGACCAGTTGCTAAGAATGGTCGGCCTTATATCAAAGGCAAATTCCGGTCTTCTTCGATGCCTAAAATAACAAAATCCACCGGAAATATGAATTTGCGTATTTTAATAAACACATCTTCAACCACCCCATGTGGATATTTTATGGACCTGTCAGCTAGTAGCAGTGAGACATTGGTAGCTTTTGCATCCCCCAAGTTTAACTTCCTGTAGACAGACAAAGGCATAAGATTGATACTTGCACCAAGATCACATAATACATTATCAAAATTAAACTATCCAATGGTGCAAGGTATTTTGAAACTCCCTGGATCTTTTAATTTTGGAGGTAATTTGTTTTGCAATATTGCACTGTATTCCTCCGTCAAAGCTACAGTCCCGAAATCTTCTGACTTTTTCTTATTAGAAAGAATTTTCTTCATGAACTTGAAGTATTTAGGCATCTGTGCTAGAGCTTCTGTAAATGGGATGTTTATGTGCAGCTATTTGAATACTTCAAGAAATTTCGAGTACTTTTGGTCTAGCTTGTGCCTCATAAGCCTTTGGGGATATGGAATCGGAGGCACGTGGGCTTTTACCGCTGGCTTGTCTACTTTTTCATGTCTCTCTACTTTATCCTTTTTAGCTGGCCTCTTCCTTTGTTCAGATTGTTCAACATCTTTTAGCACCAAGTTTTCTTTCACAACTGGCCTTTCAACCTTAATTTCTGGCAATTGTAACCCACTTCTTGTTGTGATGGCCTGCAACTGCTCTTTTGGATTTGTTTCTGTATCACTAGGCAGTGTTTCTGGTGCTCTAGTTGCCACAACTTTCGCAATCTGAATCATTTGGGTTTCCAGATTTGTAATTGCAGCCCCTTGATTTTGGAGAGTCTGTTCAGTTTTACTCATGAACTGATTGTTGACTTCTAAAAATTTCTGAAACAACTCCTCTAAAGGGCTATTTTTCACCTGTTATTGTTGAAACCCTTGGGGAAGAGCTGTCTAATTATCTTTCCAGGAAAAATTTGGATGTTGCCTCCAACCTAGATTGTAAGTCTGTGAATATGGACCACCCATATTTCTTGGATTATTTCCTTTATAATTGACATGTGCATTGTATGATATTCCAAGATATGCAACAGGACAATTAGAAGTAGCATGGTTGGCGGAGCAATAGTCACAAACTGGAGATGCCTGGACTACATTAGCAGACTGCTTTAATAAAATATTCACTTTTTTTGTTAGAGCTGCTAATTGTGCTGATATAGACATAACAGTATCCACTTCATGAATTCCAGCAGCTTTTGTAATTGAGCGATCAGAGTACCATTGGTAACTGTTTGCTGCCATCTTCTCAAAAATTTCAGCTGCCTCTTCATAAATCTTGTCCATGAGAGAACCCCCGGCTGCTGAATCTACATGTTTCTTGTTCTCATCTGTCAACCCATTATAAAAGTTTGCACAATAAGCCAATCTCGGATTCCATGATTTGGGTATCTCCTTAACATGCATTGTATCTGTCCCATGCCTCAAAAATCCTTTCTCACTGATTCTGACCAAAAGAAGTAATTTCCCTTCTAATTTTCAATACTCTATCCGGTAGAAAGAATTTATCTATAAACTTCTGTGTCAGATTAACCCAAGTAATGATTGAATTTGCTGGTAATTAGCAAAACCAAGTTTTAGCTTTACCATTTAAGGAGAAAGAGAACAATTTCATTTTAATTGCATCAGTCGGTACTCCATTCATTTTGAACATCCCACATATCTCATCATATTTCCTCATATGTTCATTCGGATCCTCTTCTGGCAAACCATTGAACTGTACTGTCTGTTGAACTAGATAGATAGTCCATGGCTTGATTTCACAGTTAGCAGCAGTTATAGCAGGTGGAACTAAGCAAGTTAAGTTGTTTCCAACAGTAGGCATGATATATTCCCTCACTGATCTATTCGCGTTCACAGCCTGCTCTTCAACATCTTGATTATCATTAGCTGATTATTATTACGGTCTACTACTTCAGCCATTTTTCTTACAAACTTTTGTTGCCTGAGTCTAGCTTTGAAAGTTCATTCTGTTTCCGGGTCGTATGGGTGTAAATCTTCTACTCCACTCCTGCGCAAGCAAATGTACAAAAATAAAAATAAAGGTTTCAAGTTAAAGCAAAATCGAATAATACCAATATCAAATATAGTCCTTGGCAACGGCGCCAAAAACTTGTTCGTTTAAAATGTGTGTGTGTCAAATTTGCAAGTGTATGGGTCGAATAAGTAATAAAGTGGATTATAAGTCCGGGTTATCGTCTCACGAGGAAAGATTTAAGAAGAGCAAATTAAGCAAGAGGAAATAAGTATAAGTAAAAATTAAGCAAATTAAGAAGGGCAAGTTATCTTAGAAAGTTTCTTCAAGAATTATGTGATCTTGGGACTCACAACTTCACCATCATTGATTCCCCCAGCTACCCGTTTATTGATTCAACAAAAATGAATCCTAGTTAACGATCGAGTTTCATGTAATTAATTAACTACCCATCTCGAAACTAGTTAATCCTACTCAATTAGGCGCCCTCACATATCTCTAAATGAGCGTGTTAACAACCCTTTTAAGTGCATTAATAACAAGAAACTCATGCAAATATCCCCGAAGTTCAATCTACGTGATAGCACTAACCACAAGTAAATCTCTTTCTTTTGTCTAAATTAATGTCATTTATTGTCTAATCTAATTCATGTATTCCTCTCTCGAGTTCAACACAAACCAATAAATATTCACAAATTCGTGCACCAAATAAGTGAAAGCCACATAAAACAACGAAAAAGAATTAATTAGAAATCAACTTTTTAGGCATTGAATCAACAAAAGACAATTAAGGTTCACAAAGGGGCTACATCGTTTGTCCCAAGAAAAGAAGCTTAACTACTCATAGAATTAATAAAATAAAGCACAAGAGAGTAGGAATCCATCACCGAGTTTCGATGAATAAAGCTAGAGATAAAGAATTATTGCACCAATATTCTTCGAACCAAAGCTTCAACTCAAAAATCGAACTAAACTTCTATATAAAACCTCAAGAAACAAAGTAATGTAATGTATGAATGTATATCGGGGGTGGTATATAGGGTGTAGGCTAGACCCCTTTCTATAAGGTCTGAAACCCCTAAGAAAAAAATAAAAACCGTGCAAGAGTTTTATCGTAACAAGAATACTAGAGAAATAGGGAAAAAACTCCGAAATTCACGCGTAGGAGGCCATGCGGCCGCACATACCATCCGTGCTGCCGAACGGAAAATCTGCTGGGCTACTAATCTCATCGTGTGGGCACATGCCGCGTTGGTGCGTCCGCACAGAACCTTCTGCCGTGTTGCTGCTTTTCGGTCGCTCTGGTGTGGCCGCACGGTACTAAAAACTTGAAAATTGAATGCCTAAGGTCTACATGAATTTGATTTTTTAGGAATTGATTATGTGAAAAATGATTTTTTTGAGATAATGTATGATTGAAGAGTAAAGATAAGTTACGAACCTATCTGTAAGATTATTTTAATAAATGAATTTGTTGTTGAAAATGAATTAGAGTGAGAATTGATTTTGAGAAAATCACAATTAAACGGACTCTTTACGCTTCAAAGCCGACATTTCTCCTAACCCAAATCCGATTCCCTCTCCATCCCAACCACCTCCTGCTGATCTCCATCATCTCCGATGATGGTTCCAACATTTCTCCCATCCCAAATTCGATCAATTTTTCAAAAGATAGTTCTCCCACACATGGAGAGAATGTCCTATGTGGCTCTGACATGGTAGGAGAACCAACCCCAACAGCAAAGTTTAACCATCTGATGCAAGCAAATTGACATGGCCCACGCTTGAAATTTAAAACACAAAAACGAGTGAGCCTTACCCACCCGCCCCGACCCGACCCGACCCGATCTAATAAACCCCACCTCCAATTTCAGATTCTCTACCCACACCTGCGAGAAGACCAAAAATCCGGCCGGTAATTGTTGAAGTAAAAGCTTGCGCGTCGAGCTGGTCAGAAGCTGCGCCACCACACCCACACCCACCCAATTTTCTGCTCCATCCGCAGCCCCAATAACTGTAACGCACTCCATTCCAGCGAAGAAAAAACCCAACCGAGCTTCACAACCAACCAGCGATGTGCATTAGGCTCACCGGACCATTAGACGATGCGGCGCCACCAGTTGCTGACCCCTTCAAACCCCAAGCGTGGCTGCCTTGCTGAACTCAGGTAACTCAAATGAAACTGTTTTCCTACTTATGTTAGGAATTAAAGGTGGTATTTCCTTGAGGTTGGAGAATTTTAGATTATTAGCTTCCACTTACATTTGTTATTAGTTATTACAATGTGAGCATTTGGAGAATTTTAGTTGTTTCCATCTGAATTATTAGGCCCAATTATATATATGACAACATAAATTAGATAGTTATGGTCCAAAAATATCAAACTTGAAAACTTGCCATGATATATATGGTTAATAGACGTCACATGAAATGATATTGATTACATAGAAAGCTGGGGGGAATCATTTGCTGGTATTATACAATTTGTTTCCATTTAGTAAAAGAGAGAATCTTGTTTTATTTTACATTATGGAAAAATGAGCACTTTACACCATCTTTTGATCAATTATATCACAAGTGCGTAGACATGAAGCTAGGTTCAAGAAAAGGCTTTCATTTTAATAACTATATCGCTCTCCAATAAATCAATACCAGCCACTTTCTTTTTAGTGTAGAACGATTCTCAACAAAGACCTCATTCAAGGAGTAGAGGACATCGATCATAAGCACCTACAAAAATTCATCAAAAATTATGCTAGACATCAACATGAAACAAGAAAACATCATCCACGAAATCTCTTATGTATTAGGTAACCCAGCAAGGGATGAAAACAATAAACTTGTATTGGCAAGATATCAAAACATTCCAATAAACTTGTGGGTTCACTTTTTGGTCATAAGGCTTGGCAGGGTTTTTTCTTCGCCGGAATGGAGCGCAATACAAATACTGGGGCTGCGGGTGGCATTGAAAATTGGGTGGGCGTGGGTGCGGTGGCGCATCTTCTGACTGGTCCGGAACGCAAGCTTTTCCGTCGACGGTTGCCGGCCGGACTTTTGGTCCTCTCGAGGGTGTGGGGAGAGAATCTGAAATTGGGGGTGGTGGTTTATTGGGTCGAGGGTGGGGTCACTCGTTTTTGTGTTTTAAATTTCAAGCGTGGGCCTATCAATTTGCTTGCATAGTTAAACTGGGCTGTAGCGGTTGGTTCTCCTATCATATCAATGCCACACAGGACGTTCTCTCCATGTGTGGGAGAACCGTCCTTTTGTTAGAAAAATTGAAAATCAATCAATTTGGTACCCTCTTCATCCCACCTGTCTCCTGCTAACCTCCATCCTCTTCAATGGTGGTTCCAGCACCGTGTGATTTGCTGCAAAATCCAAGGTGAAATCCTCTCCCCCTCTTCGTGCCCTAGCTCCCTCCAGTAACCTCCCGCAAAATAGGTAATTTATTGAACTAATATGTTTTCATTCCGCGTACAATTTCTGGTTCGGATGAGATTCAATTTTAAAGTTTTGAACCTTGACTTCTGCTCTATTTTTTGCGACTGATGATTTGCATAACTTGGTGTTTTTTTTATTGTGGGGGGTAAAATTGACCTCACACATATGTATAGCACCATAGTGCTATATGACTATGTGGCGTGCCTCAAAGGCATGCCATATAGTTGTAATTTCTCATGTGGTGTGTCTCGATGAACGTCGCGTGAACATATGAAACGTATAGTACCCTACCATATGGTAGTAAATCGGAACTGAGGGGGTTTGAAGCTCTGAGAATCAGCATGAATGGCACTCACCATGTCAGTCACATACATATTCCGCGTTCAACGTTACCACCAAGGTGAAACGATGGAATAAGAGGCAGAAATTTAACAGTTCAATGAGATGAATTAACTATAAAATGAACCATTCACCATTCCGGCACCTCCCATTTCATGAGGGTGCATAGATGCATGACACACGGCTGCATAACACCGCCAGAAGTGAATCAAATTTTTTGTAAAATGAAGTCACTGTATCTTGCCAAAAGTTAAGCATTACATTCAATTTTTTGGCTACTTTATTGCACTACAAAGCTAATCACTTCAAGATAAAATAAAATAAATAAAAAAGTTTCAGATCGGTAAACTGTATTTTTCATTGGCCTCATCAATCAGTCAAATCTAGCAATGAACCGTTCAAAGGAAAGAAAACACATCGGTAAGGCATATGACGCAGATTATTAAACATCTAAACAAACAAATAAAAATGATAACAAAGCAACGTTTTCTCAAATCATTCTTTCACTTCAAAAAACGCTAAATATAAGAGCAAAACTCCTATGACAACTTTGCAACAAGATTTTAGCGCATAAGGTGGTGACATTGGAAAAGCAAATTCTAAGATTCCACAAGGGCCATATAACCAAATGTCAAGGACATATAAGAAAGCAAGCTCGCCTCTATGAGTCAGCAATTGTGACCTCAACTTCGACCCCAGGTTCAATAGTAATTGAAGTAATCTGCTTAACCACATCGGGAGAGCTGAACAGGTCAATTACACGCTTGTGAACTCGAAGTTCAAACCTATCCCATGTGTTGGTACCTTCAAATTAAATCAAATATTAAATATTAAATATTAAATATTAAATACAACAAGCAGACGGAATTCCCCATATATAGTAATAACATAGATGCTCAGATGTATAGATGCTTCGTAATTCCTATCATATATTTCCACATGAATCATGCAGTATAATGTAGCAAATATTCAATAAAAGTAAACTAACAATACAGAAGCTGAATACGCCAAAGTTTCACCTGAGACAGGAGACATTCAAGGGGAAAAAATAATAAAGAAAAATGTGATCACAGACCAATTTGGGAACCATGTATAAAAACCAGATTATTTGCAAATAAGTAACAAGGCATAGACCCCTCATCATACTAGAAAATCAATTTCAGAATTAAATTAAAAGAACAATTTTTTTTTTTGGGGGGGGGGTGGGGGTGGTCATTCAGCAAGGGCGACTCTATAGCAAACCAAAAAGTTGTTTCTACTAAAGAACCTCTCTGATCTCTCTATGGCCACTGAAACAGAACTTGACAAAAGTTACACCATCTAGGACAGATTTTCAAATTTCAACTCGTCGTCATCAACCGGCTAAAATGACATGAAGTACATCATTAGTGTTCCATATGAATAAGAAAATTATAAAAACCACACTGGACATAAGTTAGCATTGAAAACGAGCTTAAATCCTTACAAATGTTTCCTGGAAAGCCATTTCCAAATGGTTAAAACACTCAAATATTTTAACATGTGTACTTAATGAAAAATATTTCCCATCATTGTGCCAGAATTAATACCTTCACCACAAGGAGACTTCCTTGTAGTAATATGAAGAACCTTTGTAGGCATCCTCACTGGCCCCTTGACTCTAAGCCTCTTGTCTTTAGCACCACGAACCAAATCAGCGCACACTATGAACAATATTCAAGTCAAACAAAATCAATTTAACAGTAGCTAATTCAGTAATTATCAATAATTACTTACCAACCACATTAAATATATAATAAGTTCTAAAAATGATCACCTAAATATATAATAAGTTCTAAAAATGATCACCGTATCAAGAGATGACGTGGTAAGCACATGTACAAAACCACAGTCATCGATCACCCGATTTCAAATTCAATTTCGTCAACCTACCTAAACAGCTATCATTCATCAATCACTTAAGCTGCCATAAATGTGGGATGCGGGTTAAATGATCCTCCAAATTATACATAAATTGCTTTTAGAAATCACTACATCAGGTTTAGCCGTTTCTTACAAACATGTAAATCTGACTTTTGACATTATTCAGATTTTCGAAGTTCCTTTCTTACTTTATAGAGATGTAAATTGAAACACAGCCTGAGTGAATCGAATTCACAGTTTCTGTCTTTCAAAATCATTTGACATATGAGAATCTATTAGTTCAATTTGTTACTTGTTATTGAATTGAGTAGTGTGGATTTGTATATGCATAAAAGACCGCAAAAAGAGTTTTCTTTTATGGTTGTCAAACGCGGGGCCGGGAAGAAAGAAAGAAAGAATTGTATACATTTTCTTAGATATTCAAGAGGAAACACGTCGAGAAAATCGCACATCTTCATCGGAACTAGAAATGAAATTTAATTAATACAAACACATTACATTACCGAACAAAAATAGCATTCCGGAGGATGATCACTATTATTTTAAGCAAATTAGCTGGAGATAAAAATGAAGTACTTATACTAGGAAAAAACTTGCAGAAGATCGGTAGGTTCTTAACATTTTTTGAGGAAAGTGTGATACGGATCTTGTGAATCTGTTCCTGGGGCTCCTCGAATCCAGGTTTCGTCGGTTTCATTGCCGCATACGCCATTTTTTTCCCTTTTCTTTGCTTCTGCTGTATGGTCACAGAACTCATCACTACATTATGCTCGCTAAAACGAATCAATCATAAACTCACATATATAAGATGCAGATATCGTGCGGCCAGGATATTACCGGAGACGGATAGTGGTTGAGCGCGGCGGCGCAGCTTAGTTGCGCAGAGCTGTGCAATTCGACCACTTGATACAATAATAAGCAACAGACCACTTTAGCTGAGTTTATATATGACTAGGGTTTTTGCAATTTGTCATTGGGCCTATATTCAAGCAGCTGAGCTGTTGCAGGCCCCACTACCATTTTCCCCAGTAAACTCAGCTTTCATTGTTTTTTTTTTTTTAAACCAGCTTTTTTACCTTCTCTACACGTCATGCTTTGGAAAGGCAATATTGTTGAGTAACTATTCTCTCTTTTCCTAAATGAGTAATTTACAGCTTTCGTCTCTAATTTTTTGATTTTTAATAGATTACGCCTTTAAACTTTAATTCTACTCTTAGGGGTCTTAACCTTTCCCAAAATCCTCCCACAGGTCTCTATAGACGGAAACCATCTATTTTAGGCGTTAGTCAATCCTTTGACCAAGGACAATTCCAATAATATATAAAAAATAAATATTTTAATTTAACAATAAAAATAAATTAAAAAAGACGAGGGGGGAGTCTCCCCCGTTGCCATAAAAGGCTGCTGAAAATGACGCCAATCTTCGTACCATTTCCAGGAACCAAAGGGCTACCGGAAATGACAGCAAATGATGGGAGGGTCCTGCCGGAAATGGCATGAGATTTTTGGGGGAGGGGGGTCCTCCTTTTTGCTTGCTGCTGAAATACAGTAAGTACGGGGGGACTCTCCTTCCCCTTGCTGCCATTTCCGACAACTCTTTGGCTATTGGAAATGGCAGCACTCCTTCACTTTTTCTTACTGTCAGAATGTAGCAAGTAGGGGGAGTGAGCTGCCATTTCCGGCACAGTCATTGGAAATGGAAGGGGAGAGTCTTCCCCTTCTGCCATTTCCAATAGTCCTTTAGCTGTCGGATATGGCAATGGGGTGGGGGTCCCCTCACATATTTTTTTAAATTTATTTTATTTTTTAAATTAAAATATTTATTTTTTGTATGTTATTGGAATTGCCCTTAGTCAATGGGTTGATTAACGCCTCAAATGAATGGCTTCTGTCTATAGGGACTTGACGGAAGATTTTAAGAAAGGTTGGAGCCCCAAAAAATAGAATTAAAAATAAAAAATGTAATTTATTAAAAGTAAAAAGGTATTACCCTTCCTAAATTTATGGTCAAAGACTTTTCACTTTTCAGCTCAATGAAAATGGAAGAAATGCGGAAGCCAAAGGTGCCGATGGCCACTCACCATTTCCCAAGATTGTCCCTTTTTTATTTTCCTAGGCACTTTTTCAATCAAGCTTCAAAAATAGCCGCCCACTGCCAAAAACAACCTGCTCGGTTTCCATTCCGAGTAAGAATTTCTCCTCAACATGGTTGCGAAATTGCAATCCTCATGTGGGGGTTTCTCCGTCGCTGGCAGCTGCAATTCGCAGCTTAATGGGGTGAAAATCTCCCAATTGGTGGCTAAGAAATCGCAACCTTGGTGCAGGGAGATTTCTCACGTGCTAGCAGCTCCAGTTTCATAACCTTGGTGGGAAAGAAAAGGCCCAAGCAATTGCATGGTGGGTAGGAGGATGGTAAATGATGGAGGAGATAGTTCAGCGTGGTGGTGGACGGTATGACGCAGTCAAATTAGAAACGAGTTGGATTGGTTTTGCAAAGCTAGATTTAGATTTTGAGACTTCATCTTGAAAATTTGATAAATCGGAGGATTTGACCTTGAAAATTTGAAGAAATTTTAAAATTCTTTGAATTAATATTAAAGTTCATCCCATTTTTGTTTTGGCCCATTAGATCATAAATTTGGCTTTCCAGTTTCCATTTACATCTTTCTTTATTCAGTTTCCATTTACATCTTTCTTTATTTTCCTTTTGGAAGCTGATTTTAATCGGAGATGGGTCGGCAAGTATGGCTGCGACTTAGGAGTGGGGGATTGATTGGAAAATAAAGATGGTATTTTTTTTTCCAAAATAGAGATGGTTTTGATAATTAACTTTTTAAATTGAATTTTAAGAAAATAAGTTACATAACATATTCAATCGGAAGTAGTGAAATTTGCATTAAGAAATGTGAACGACGTACAAAACAAAAACACAACACCCCTTATAAGAAAGTGGTTTCCCTCTTTCGATAAACATGTGGTCACGTGAATAAAACGTAGAACAATATTGAATCGAAAATATGACAATCAAGTACTATAAGCAATTTTCTCAAAAAAAAAAGTATTAGAAGCAATAACTTTGATAAAAAAATATCAACCAAGCATTATAGAAGTTAAATTTTAAGTCATGACATTTTTATAATTAAATTTATTTACACCGGTGCAATGTAATTTATTTCCAAATCATATTATTATCTATTGTAAATTATATTGTTTTAGTAATATTATTAACATTATTATATTATTTTGTTACATTAATGCCATGATAATATTTTTTTAGTTACTTTTTAGAGGGTAAGATATCGAATATAATAATTTCAAAAAAAAAAAAAGATGTCGAATATAATTTTTTTATTATTACCTCATTCTGTCCCATAAAGTTATTTCCCTTCCATTCTACACATAGATTAAAAAAATATTATTAATATTATTGAAAATATACAATTTGACAATATATTTCTTAACATACACTTTAATTTATTTAATATTTCACTTTAGTTCTTCTTTGTTGTTGATTACTGTGATTACCATACACCATAAATAAAGATATACACATGCTTAGTCCTTTGGTAATACTCAAGTTTTGCTACTACATTATCTCTTTGTAAATTTGTCAACTTCCCGTGCACTGCACGGGGTCATATATACTAGTATATATAATAAGGGAAGAGTGACTGATAGCCACTTGTCTTGCTTAGTGTGGGCACTTTAATAAAACTAACGATGTCATATTGACGTCACCTTTATAGGTTTTTCATTTTTGTATCATAGATCTTCCCTGTTTACTTTACGGATCTAATCCCGCAGAATCTGGAGTAATTTTTGCAAAATTTGATTTAATCTCTATATTTTCTCTTATCTCCCTCAAATTAAATGCTATCTCGCACTCAGGTTCCCCTAATTCGAGCTCTTATCTTTCTACCTTTTTCTTTTTGATTCCGCTCAGTTCCTTTATTTATTTGGAAGTATGGAGTGCCAGAGTCGGGTTCTGCTGTTGCCCGAGGATGGCCAGCTAAAAATTTCGAGATTGTTTTGTGGGAGAAATTAGAGGTTTACGACTAGGATTTTCTACCGATTAATTTTTTTTTGGAATTTGGGGTAAGGACTCCAACTTTCTGAAATCATTTGGTCTTCTCTTGCATCTAGGGATTCATCATTTATGAATTTCAGATATTGTTTCAGCAAAATGAGAATGCTGTGAAGAAGGAATTTCCACCACCTCCCATTCTACGTTTTCATGTCTATTCACTTGGTGATGCTGGATATTTAAAGCTTGCATAGACAAACAATTGAGGCCATGGAGAATCATATGAACATGTTAAACAAGGAAGAATGTTTAGTAAATAGGTATCCGCTTCTTTCTCTATATCTGTATGTACACACCCCAGCTTGGAAATAGGTATCTATTTCTTTCTTCTCCTTTTTTTTTTAAAGCATGTCTCATTTTCTTTGCAGATTTCGTACCGTTTCCATTTATTTTATTTTATTTTATTTTTTTTGGGAACTGAGATCCAAAATGAGACTTGGTTTTCTTTTGAGTCTATTGTTTTCTTGAAATTTTATATTTGAGTTTTTCTAAATTAAAGCTGCTGGTGTGCAAATACAACTCAATTTCTTACTATTGGATTCTATTCATATTCTGGTCATGCAATATTAATTTGTGAAATTTGCTCTTATTTTGAGATTGCATAAAGCGGTAGATACTAGAGTGGTTGTATTTCAGCCTGAGCAAACAGCTTCAGTTGAGTCCAATGAAAGATTTTGGCCCATATGTGTTGACGAATTTGCTTCTCATTTTTCTGTTATGAATGGACCCTCTAGCTCAGATAGCAAAGACGAGTTTTCACTTGCAGATTAGGTCAATGTGTGTCATTGAAATTGAAATGATGATTTTTTTCATTTAAGGTGCGGAGACTTTATGAAATGCTGGAAGTAACCCATCATTCATTGTTGGGGACTTACCTTTTAAAATTTTGGCCATACAATGTTCGGCAAAGAATGATACTGAAATACTGATGTTTCTTGGAGACAAATTGTCTCCTTCTAATTGTCTTAGCGCGCATTAATTACTCTTGATTAGTTATTGATTAAAAATCCTTATTAATTTTTTGTCCAAATTTACACTTCTTAAATTATGTCAAAAATCTATGGATGCTGCCATGCTGAAATATATCTTCTGTGGCTACAACAAATTGGTGATGTGATGATTTGAAACCATTAGTAGTTTTTGGCTGTAAGAAGTAGTCAACACTCCAATATGAAAGATCCGTCTGAAGGAAAAAAAAAAAACAAAAAGAAAAGAAAAGAACAAAATTATGGAAATGGTACTTTTTTCAAATATATTAGTAGTAGGCCAAGTCATTTAATTTCCTTATATCTTTGCTATATGTGGATATTGGACATCAACAGCAAATGGAAATTGGACATTAACAACACATGCTGGGTCGAGAATCTTATCACTCCACATGTAACTGTTCACTAGAAATGCAAGTCTGTCTTTCTACATATGGACTCAACAATTATCATGATGTCAAGAGAACCAAGATAGCATGTCTAAAATGTTGGTATTTTCTATATGAAAGCTGATCGTATAGAAGAAATTTATTCATTGAAGTTAAATGGAATTATTTCATTCTTCCCTCAAGTTTTTATAGTTTATATTATTGTAAACTAGAATTTTCATCTGTGCGTTGCACGGAAAGAAAACAGTATCATATAAAAATTTGAGTAGCTAAGTAACTATCAAACTTATATACAAAAAAATGAACATGGTAGCAGTGTACCAATAAGTCGTACACATTTTTTTTAACATTCTTCTATTGAATAGGTCGATGATCATTATTAGTATTTCTAGACTCTCATCTGCATGTTACATGAGAAGAATAAGATTATAAAAGAGAACGAATTTTAATATTAATATATAAAAACTTGACCCGATACATTTTTTTTGGGCAATATGTGCAATAATTTTTCACAGTTGTGAGAATCGACAATCTAACAAAATTGTATGCCATAAATTATTATCATAATAAGTAATGAACTCACCGATGAAATTGGACCCAAAAGAATGTTATGTACTGTGATGAAATCGTGTTTGTGTATAATAATGTACAATAAGTTACTCTAAATTTTGGAAAACTTTGAAGAAAAACTTGAAATTGAGATCTTAAACTGCTTAAAATGATATATATACTTGGTCGAATGGCTTTAAAAACGTAAATATCATAAGAAAATACATAGTCAAAAAATTTAGTAGCTCATCTTAGTCACAAAGATAATCTGATACTTTTGAGACGACTTTGTATCTATTAATATTTCTCGTAACAACAAATCTTTAAGTGCATATAAAGACCCCTCTTCTAAGGCTGACTTGAACATTAGCTCTTGCTTAATGATGGTACCATGTATTTAGTCACCCTGCAAATTTAACCTCCAAAAAAAGATCAACCTAAATCACGCAAAAACCAAATGAATTTTCACATTTTTTTTAAGGCATGAGAAAGACAAAGCCATAATCTTTACACAAAACGGGGGAAAAAAGAAGGATACATCCACAAATATTAGAAGATAAAAAACCAGAGATTAAATAAAAACACCCCAAGAAATTGTTGGAAAGACAAACAATTTTAAGTAGATCGGTTCCAAGCAATACTTGTATATTATATTTGCATTCGTGCCGGACCAAGGCAATTTGTTTCACTACATGGAAGCAAGCCGTTATTCTTTGCAAATTTAAACACAATCAAAACATCAATGGTTTATGCATCTTCACATCTTCGTCACCAGGCATTTAATAATTTCTAAATCTCCAATTTATTTATGAATGGGTTCATCTCCTACTGCAAAATACAAATGAATTAGCAATTATTCATATATCAACCTCTAGGACAGTGATTCTATCTAAATCAACTTTTCACTTCCACCCGGAAAGCTCATTAGCACAATGCTCCTACAATTACTTTATTTCTGATTAGCACTGACTTTCAATCATTTCAATATTAGTTAATAATTGCACAAAACCATCCAACCCATAAATACGAAAAACATTATGCGGAAGAAGATAAATCCATGAATTGAATTTTTGAGGATAGACCTAATGTTTCGCGCTGTAAATCGTGTTTCAGAAAATTGATTAGAAAATAATTTCAAAGGGAAAATTTCAAAGAGAGAGAGAGAGAGAGAAAGAGAAAAAGAGTCCTAAATGGTATAAAAAGTCAGTAAAATGTTAAAAAAAAAAGGAATAAT
>CAVNYN010256087.1:0-53112 GCA_963692815.1 Nyctanthes arbor-tristis | reverse complement strand
CCCCCCCCCCCCCCCCCCCCCCCCCCCCCCCCCCCCCCCCCCCCCCCCCCCCCCCCCCCCCCCCCCCCCCCCCCCCCCGGGCAATTGTGCAGTAACCTTTGTTTGAACAGGTGAAACTTGATTTCAGTTATTTGAAAATTTAAATGAATACTATGTGGTACTTTATACAGGTTTCAGGGGTTCCATCTTCTCATCCCCCTTGGATGCAGCACCAGAGTACCGTTGTGCTCTCTCTCTTCTGTCAAACAATTCTTGGGGTTCCTGTGAGCCACAAACCATCATGCTAAACAATCCAATCAATGAAAGTGCCACCAGCATGCCTCAGCCTGTAATTCATGCAATCCCGGAAGGCTTGCCACATGCTTCAGCAGATTTCTGGCAGACTGCACAGCAGCCGAATAATACCCGCACTCATCCCCTGCCCCAAAGTGGTACATTTCAGGAAATTCAGCTTTTCAAATCACCCTATGAGACAGAGTTTTACTCAAATGTGTTGAACTAACGGTTCAAATTCAGCGGATATGATCCTTGAGGTTTACATTGTATGATGCTATTAAGGTTAGTTTTAAAGCAATAAGTAACTTCATACCGATACAATTTATCTTCATCCAGAACACCGTGACCAGACACTAGCTGAAAAAGTTATGATGCAAGATGTTTAAATAAGCTTTAGAAGTATCTCTTTGTTTCCAAACGCATTGAGATACTAGAGTCATTTGCTGGCGAAACTGAAACATACTGTTTCCTGCAGGCCATATGAACAAATTTTGATTGGAGCAAACAATGTTTCACGGAGAGTTTTTATGAAGATATAACTGGCCACGGATTACAGGCACAGACGGTTTGATTAATATGTCAAAAATGACCTAAGTTGCCTGAACATTTACGTGTCATAACACTTGAATCAGTGATTTGCCTGCAAGCAATCTGATATATCTTGTAGAAAAGTTGAAAATATCATATTTTCTTTTTTTTTGTTATTTTGTTTTCATGTCCCCGGTAACCCTGAACTGTTGTGCTACTAAAAAGTCATTTGGCGTTGCGTTGAGAAGTAACACAAGCTTTACAGTAAAACATACAAAGTAAATAAATGTCCTGTCATCTATCTAGCTGGCTGTTAGTGGGTGTACTAGATACAGGAGGAGAAAATGGCCACCGAAATAGCCATTGCTACTGAAGTTTGAGGTTTATGGCCGCGGCTGTTAGAGGAATTCTGTGCTGACTTCCCTGGCGGCGCATAATTGGCTGCTGAAGAATTGGTGAATATGTCAGCTCCAGGAGAATTTGGGGGTAGGCCTAGATACTCTGAAATTAATATTAAAAAAATGATAGGTTAGAGTTGAAATGGGCAGCTGATTTTCCGTTTGCACCAACGGAAATATGTGATGGATACTTACTGGGGCAGCTGCTGATGCTGGCGTTGGTCAATTTGCAAGCAGAAGGCAACTGAAGCATATGATCAACCTGTATTCCTAGGTTCTTAACCTCCGGAGTGTTTCTGTTATGAATCTGATGTATAATATAACACAAACAGGCCAGGTCAGTTTTCCTTACAGTCGTCACAATATCACAGCACTCCTTGCTCGGGGCGGCCACCTTGGCGGCGGTGAAGGGGAGGCAGGGACTCAACTTCTGAAACTCGTTCTTGCATTGCTTTACTAATGAAGCTGCGTCCACCACTACTAGATCACAAACGTCGACCAATAAGACGACTAGGATGCAGGAAAATATTTGCGTTTTCTTCATCATCATTTTGCGAATCCCTTTGGGCAGAGATGTGAGATTTAAAAGTGCAGCAGGCAGAGATTTTAATTAATGGGGGGAGGGGGGTGGAAGAGGGTGGTGGTTGGGGCTGATTTTAGTCATTTAAGAGTGCAGCGCGAGGCGTCAGCCGTGTTTTGACATTCAAGTGTGCTGGTTTTGACATTTGACGATCAAATTGTTTGTATTAGGAAAGAGTCGTGTCCAAAAGCAATATCTAGAGATGTTAACAGAATTAGATATATAGGGTGGATCCGATGAAGAGTATTAGCTATAGGAGCAACTCGAGCTGAGATAATGCATGATGTTTCGGTAATTATGAACTTTTTCACTGTCATATTCGCTGTACATAGCTTTTTTGCCTACAGACATACAAGAACAACATACCTTGCCTACAGATATAATTTACTTAAACCTTAATTCTTGAATCTTTAGAATTCTTAACTTTCACATACACAAATAAATATTTAAGGTTCATTAGAACATACCTTGATCGATGACAATTATTGTGATTGAAAGCTGTAGAGAAATACTAGAAAAGAAACCGTTTTTCCTCTTAGCCTTTTCTAATTGAATGTATATGATGGGTTTCATTCATATTTATAGACAGAGAAAGGTAGTTTCCTTATACCCAAAAAAAATGTTTCTTGAAACCCTAGACACTAGTTTCTTTAAGCCCAAGACAATACCCACTTTCCATCAAGGTGGGTGGTTGAGAAACCACCAAATAATTGACCAATTAATTTTAGCCCGTTAGATCGCTAATATTATGTGGGCCATAATAATTGGTCCTACATTCTCTCACTTGGCTCATATAATATTGTTTTTATAAGTGGTTTATAACATAATGCACATAGCATAAAGCTAAAATTTTACATACATTGGTCACCAATCTTTAAGTGAAAACCAATAAGAGTTATGCTAGTTTTACATTATTATTTCGATATAATTCCTTCCACGTGCTACAATATTAGTCCCCACTTAACATAATATGTAATGAGACATAAGATAATAATGTCTTGGTAAAGATTATCCTATCAACATTCATGTTAGCAAATGTGCACACACTAAAATCGAGACAGGAAAATAACTTATCAAAACAACATAATTGAGTTCAGAATGTCAAATACGTAAACATCATAAATCATAAATTATATAATGTCATGACCATTTCGGGCAATGCCCATCCTTCCGACATGTTCAGTAAATATCTTTGGTGGCAATAATTTCGTTAATGGGTCTGTAATAATAAAATTGGTGCTAATGTGCTCAATTGACATTCTTTGTTTTTAAACTTCTTCTTTAACGACAAAGTACTTCAATTACATATGTTTAACACCTTTAGAGTGCTTGTTGTTCTTGGAAAAGAAGATTGCTGCAGAATTATTACAATAAATTTTTAGCGGCTTGGCAATATTGTCGACAATCCCAAGTCTTAAATAAAGTTTCGCAGCTAGTCTCCATGAACAATGGCCTTAAAGCATGCCACAAATTCAGCTTCCATAATGGATGCAAGAATGACTGATTGCTTTGCACTTTTCTATTATATGGCTCCTCCAGCGAAGAGAAATAAATAGTCAAAAGTTGACTTCCTTGTATCAACACATCCGGCAAAATATGAATTTGAATATACAATCACCTCCAAATTATCAGACATCCGATAGGTGAGCATGTGGTCTTTCTTTCCTTGCAAATATCTCAATACTTTCTTTGTAACTTTCCAATAATCAAGTCCTGAATTACTTTGATACATGCCCAGCATTCCGACAGCAAAACTGATGTATGGCCTGGTACAAGTATATGCATACATTAAACTCTCAAAATTCAATCCATAAGGAAATCTGTTGACTTTCCAATTCATTCTTTAGACATTGCATGAGATAAACTTGTCTCCTTTTTGAATTGAAACAACACTTGCAGAACTTTTTTCCATCTTAAATCTTGCTAAAATTTTATTGATGTAAGCTTTCTGAGATAACCTAAAAATCCTTGTGATCTATTTCGAATATTTCAATATTAATCACATAAGTTGCCTTTCCCGTATTTTTTGTTTCAAAATTCTTATTTGGTTTCATATAGAAGACTAAAGTCATTTGTAACAAGTAAGATATCATCAACATATCAAACAAAAAAGATAAACTTGCTCCGGCTAATCTTAAGATATAGACATCGACCAATGATATGTTCTTTAAATCCAAAGGAAGTGATGGTGTCGTTGAACTTAAGATACCATTGATGAGAATCTTGTTTAAGTTCATATATAGATTTCTTTAGTTTACACACCACGTGTTCTTTCCCTTCAATCAGAAAACCTTTACGTTGATCCATATAAACTTCTTCATATAAATTTCCATTCAGAAAGGCTATTTTCTCCTCCATTTGGTATAACTCTTAGTCATAATGAGCTATTAAGGCCATAATAATTCTGAATGAATCTTTTTTGGAGACAGGGGAAAAGGTCTCTTTATAGTCAATGCCATCTTTCTGAGCATAATCTTAGCGACAATTCTAGCTTTATATCGTTCGACATTACCCTTAGAGTCACACTTGGTCTTAAAGACCCACTTGTAGCCAACTCTTTTACTCAATTCAAGTAAGTCAACAAGATCTCAGACTTGATTTTGATCCATAGATTTCAACTCCTCTTTCATAGCATCTACCCATTTATCAGAATTAAAAATATTAATAGCTTATGAAAACGAAACTAGATCATCATATACAATTTCTTAATTCAAATTCAAACGCTTGTCAAAAAACCAAATAATCATGAGGAATAATTTCTGATTGTCTTAACACTATTCCTTGTGATGCACTTTCAGTAGTTTCATTAATAGTTTCTTCACTGTGAGGTGTTGGATCATTAATTAGTTGTTCCGCTAAGTTTCCATGTCGTTCAACAACTAGCAGAACAACAACATTAGAAAAAGTTGAGGATAGTGAAATTTGTACTCTAACTTCTTGAATCTCCACATTACGTGGTTCCATGCTCTACTGACTTCGCCATTTTCAATGAACTTAACATTTTTAGTTTCAACAATTCTCGTACTACGGTTAGGATAGTAAAATCTATACCTTTTGATTTCACTAGATAACCAATGAAAAACTCATTGGTTGCTCTTGAGTCCAGTTTCTTCTCATGTAGATTATAGATTTTTACTTCTGCCGAACAACCCTAAACATGCAATTGCCTGAAGCTGGGTTTTCTACTAGTCTATAACTTAAAAAGAGTCTTTGAAACTGTTTTACTAGGAACCCTATTAAGAAAATACATGGCAGTTTTTAGAGCATACATCCATAAAGATATGCGTAAATATAAATTAGATAACGTGCACCTAACCATTTCATTTAAGGTACAATTACACCTTTCAACCACGCGATTCTATTCTGGTGTGCCTGGCATAGTATATTGAATACATATGCTTTCAAAAAATTTAGCAAATGGACATGGATGTCGTCTAGTTTTATCATACCAGCTAAAATGTTTGCCATCTCTGTTAGATTTGATGATTTTCACCTTTCTGTCTAATTGCCTTTCAACTTTATTAATGAAAATCTCTAGTACATTTACTGCTTGAGATTTTTCATCTAATAAGTAGACATATGCATAATGTGAAAAATCGTCAATAAAAGTGATGAACATCTTTTCTCCACCAAAAGATGAAACATCAAAAGGTCTATATATGTTGGTGTTTATGATCTCAAGAAACTGTGTGCCCCTTGTAGATCCTTTCTTTTTGTTTTCCCTTAATACAATCTGCACATACTCAAGATCGGTAAAACCCAACTCTGGAAGAATTCCGTTCTTTACCAGTCTTTGCATTTTTTCTTTAGATACATGACCCAAAAGTTTATGCCAAAAATAAGCAGATTTTTCATTCACTTTACCACGTTTAGTACCAATATTATGATGTAGGGTTAAAAGGCTCTCAGCAAAGTGATTGTCAAGATTTAATTTATATAGGCCATCACAACGAAAACCAGAACCAACAATACGACTATGTTTAAGCAAATTAAAACATCCATTCTCACATTCAAACTTGAAGCTAGTAACATCTAGTCTTGACAATAAAATTAGGTTTCGAGAAATTGAAGGTATATAAAAGGTTTCTGACAGATCTAAATGATATTTACTCTCTAAAAACTAAATGGTAAGTTCCAATGGCTTCAACAGTAGCTTTCACTCAATTTCCCATTTAGATGAAGCTTTCATTTGGCTTTATGGTTTGGGTTGTAAGGAATCGCTGCATCGTATTGGAAAAATGAATAGTAGACTCACAAGCCACAATCAATCTACCAAGTATTAAAGGAACTTTTGTCAAATTAGATTTGAAACATACGAAGGCATTATGCTTACCTTTTCTTTCGAACCATGCCTTATGTTTCTGGCAGTCTTTCTAATAGTGCCCAGGCTTATGATAGAAATGGCATAGATCCTTCTTATATTTCCTTCTTGTGGATTTGGATAGAAGACTCGTTAATCTTTAGTAGTCCATCTTTAGTGTCCTTTCCAGACTTTCTTTTATATTTCTTTCCAGCTCCTTGATTACTCATGAGATAAACGGAATGGGTTCCATGATTCTTAAGCCTTGTCTCCCCTTGCACAAGCATACTGTGCAATTCATTCACATTCCACTTATCCTTTAACATATTATAATTCATATGGAATGGGCCATACACAGGAGGCAAGGAATTGATAATGAACTATACTAAGAAGTTCTTATCAACATTCATTCCCAGAGTCATGAGTCTTCTTGGAATGTTAGTCATCTATATGACATGTTCATCCACAGTACGAGAACCATCAAATTTCATGGTGGTTAAAGAACTTATTAGTGTCCTAGCAAGTGACTTGTCAGTAGCTTGAGAAAGTTCTTCAATGAACATCATAAGTTCTTTAGCATTTTCAGTTTTGGGAATAGTAGATTTAATCTGTTGGACCTTTTCCATTTGATGTACAAAGCCCTTTCTTGATCACTACTTTCATCAGTGAGCTTAGCAGGTTGCTCAATTTGGAGTGCCAAGTCCAAGTCCAAAGCATCTAAGTTGAACTGAACTTGTTCACTCCAGTCAGAATAATTGAGCCCATTAAATAGTAGGACAAATGAAGCTTGCGAATAAACTGAAAAAAGAATGGATTCTGCAAAATATGGATGCTCAAAGCTAATGCTTTGAGTTTAACTTAAATTATTTAATTTATATTTATATCATAAATGTACATCGATGTTTTTCTTTGGGTGATACAACAATATACAACATTAATAAATATGATGATCTCATCTTTAAGTTTTTCATCATTGATAACTAAATATTCTCCAATTAGAAATATATGTTATCTTTGGAAATACAATATATATATATATATAGGTACATTAATTAACCACAATCATGTTCTACATTAATAAAATTAGTTTATCAACCTTTGGGCAATCCTTAACAATTTTAATAATCCTGAACATCAATTAACCTGTGAATACAATAATGTCATCTTGATCTATTGGCATCCATTCTTCATAAGTGATTGATAGTTGGCTATTATATTATTTAATGTTCGTAAACTTTAGAGTTTGGCCACTTTGGTGACTAACAAACTATCCATGATGGAACATCAAATTTCATTATATTATCATTTAGAGACATATATAATTTGCTGGTTTATTATTACTTTCTTGGAACGTCAAATTTCATTATATTGTCGATAATTTTTTGTGAAACAATGAAGGATCCTGAGTTACATGACTTAAGGTTTTGTACTCTCATCAAGCAAGACAATAGAGAGTGGGATATGGATATTATTAGAGCTATCTTTACCAATAGAGATGCTGAAAAAAGCAGCCTCATCCGTCTCTCCAATGCGGCAGCTCCAGATAGGATCGTGTGGCACCATAGTCGAACAGAGAATACTTGGTCAAATCGGGTTACAAGGTTGTTATGGAAGTAAAAGAAGGAGCTGGCTCCTTGAGAGTTCCTGGACTGTGGGGTAAGTTTTGGAAGCTCCACCTGCCACCTAAGTTGAAACTATTTATGTGGCAAGCATGTCGGGAGTGTTTATCGACTTGCGAAAGGCTTGACAACAAAAAGGTGCAGATTCAAAAAGAGTGTGTACTTTCTAAGGAAGTTCCTAAGTCCATATCTCATTTGTTTGTTGAACGTCCACTTGCCTGTGCTTGTTGGAACCGAGTTGATGTACATTGGCAACATGAAGGAAATCCTAGTTTTAGATATCAATTTTTCCATCTTTTGCAAGAAGGGGACAAGGAAAAATTAGGACTCATTTGTGCCATTGCATGGTCAATATGGAAACATAGAAACACCAAACTTTGGAAGGGTCATGTGGGTTCTATTCTACAGATTGTGGTTCATGGTATTAATTATATCCAAGATTTGAAGGATGCTCAAGAGACTAAGGAATTGAATCAAATAGTGATACATATTTCACACCAATGGTAGAAACCTCCCCTAGGTTGGTGGAAATGTAACATTGATGTGGGCATCTTTGGAGAAGAATAAAGGTTGGGCTTCAGGTGGGCGCTGCCGAATGAAGAAGGAACGGTTAAGTGGTGTAGGATGCAACTCATAGAGGCTAGATACCGGGTTACTAAAGCCAAAGGAGTGGGTCTCCGTGAGGCGATTAAATGGCTGGTCTCCAATGGACTATTTAAGGTTATCATCAAGATGGACTCCAAATCTGCAGTTGATAGGCTAGCAAGAGGAGAATAACACGGAATTTGGTCTCATTATCTACAATTGTAAGGAGTTGTTGCATCAAGCTTCAGACACCAAATGTGTGGTTGATGCGCTAGCAAGAGAAGATAATAACACGGAATTTGGTCTTATTATCTACAATTGTAAGGAGTTGTTGCATCAAGCTTCAGACTTGAAAGTTCAACATATTAGTAGAAGAGCCAACATGGTGGCACACACTTTGGCTAGGTATGCTAGAGATCATCTTGATCTTTGTACTCTTTATCATCCATCACCTTGGCTTTGTTCAATTTTGAACTTTGTTGTATGGGGTGACGGTTCCAGTAATGAAAATTAATCCTTTTGCTTCAAAAAAAATTCATTATGTTGTCATTTAAAGACATATAATTTGCTGGTTTATTATTACTTTCTAACAGTTCAATTAACGCAGCAAAAACATTAAACCTTTAATTGGCATTACATAGTAGAAGATGCTAATTAAACTTTAATCATGAAAACTGGGTAAAGGACATTAGCATATCCACTTGATCCAACCGAAACCAAAAGCGCAATACTTATACGGAAGGCATGCAGTAAACTCAGAAGCATGATACATGTAAACAATTAATATTGAACATTCAATTCATCCATTTGAAAAGGGGTGCAGCCAAAAACCCAAAACAATTAATTTTACAAATATGAGTAAAGCAGGCACCATGTATCCATAATTAATTTGTATGTTTAATGGAAATATATGTCGCATGTAATATGTATATACGAGAATTCATAAACGATGCAACTATATAGTAGTTAATATCACATATAAATCAATTATATATAGACATACTTGACTTAAATTACCAATGTAAAATGGTAGCCTTGAATTAATCATGACATGTCAAAATGAAAAAGCCATTGCAGTATGCATGTGAACAACGCATCACCACCATCATTAGGATTGGTCGTTGAGTTGTGCGGGTTGATTTTGGCCCAGACCCTAGCCCGACCCAGCTTAAAGTCGGTTTGTTAAATTGCAAACCACAACGGGTCGGTTTGGGTTCCGAGTTAGGCTCTTATTATTATTATTTGGGAGCTTTAGGTAAAAAGGCAAAAAATGGGCTAGACTCAGAGCAAAGCACCACAAAATAAACAAATAACATAAATGCACTTTTCATTCCCATAAATAGGCAGTGTATTTTTGAAAAAAATTATAGAACCGAAATTTTAAAAAGCAAGTACAATTATTATTTAACCTATCAATAATCTCGAATAACATATTAACTAATGCAGTTGCACATAGAATCAGATTTGTTGGGATAACAATATATCATCCATACTAATTTGGATATCCCTCTAGACAATTCAAATACAATTTATTGCACTTTATCTCCCGAATGAGGACTTGGTGAATCAATTGGCCATTACTCTTGAACATCCGACAGATATCCGAAACATGATTTGTGAAAAAACTTCAACTAAGATGCAGTGAAAACCCGTTTCAATGTTGAGAAAACTTGGCCATCAGTTTTGACACTAATTTTTCCTTTATACTAAAGCTCCTTCGGCAAAAAGTACTCACCAACCTATTAAAACGAGACAGAAACAAATCAGTACTGCATTATAATTCACTGCAAGAGACAATGTAGAAACATGTGTAGAACACGATTGGCGGAGGGAGGGACATAGTGACATGGAAAATGCTGTTTAGTCTAGGGGGTCATGAACTTTACATGTGTCCAGAACATATCAATTACCCCTCTCAATGTAACGTATCATCTTTCGATCGTATCACACCGATAGGTCCTACTCACGAAGCATCCTTATGTATCTACCAACTATAAAAAAGAACAACTACAATCTTAGCCCTAGCAATACAAACTCAAAAAACCCCATCAAAACCCCCACCCACCCATAAGAAACAAAAAGTGCGGACAAACAAAAATCAATTCCTGGTAATATAGGAAAAACTAACCGTATAACATTTTGGGGTAGGAATCGAAATCTTAGTTACAACCCTCTTCCTCCGACCTTTGAACCCACTATTCCTTCCACTAGAACCCTGATTACGCCTCTGATTATTGCTCCTCTAGTTCGACCTTCTTTTGTCCCTACCACCCCTGCGTGATGCCACGAAGACGCGCACACTACCGTTCACCAAAATGGATAATTATAGCAAAAAAGAGAAATCTACGACAACAACCAACGGAATCCGACCTACCGCCAATAAGAAAGAGACCCCTGACTCCAAATCGCTCTTAACACCCATACAAAAAAAGAGGTCCTCATAAAATTGCTTCTTTGGATAGTAACCTGATATCTAGTTTATTTTCTAATCTAATTATTTAATTAATAATAAATGATCAATTAAACAAATAAAATATCTAACTAAAGGAAAAAAAAGATATTAAGTTAGAATAAAAAAAACATGTTTAAATTTTAAATTCAAAAAATACCAAAAGATATCAACTATGTGATCTATAGAATATTACATGATAATTTAAAAAGGAACCTTAAGATCATGTTTAGATAATGATTTTAATATATTAAATAATTCAATAAAACCAATCAAAATTAAAAATAGTAAACATTCCCCTTAAAATAGGGTGCAAATATGCAATTATTATGTGTAAATCTACAAATTAAACAAGCCTAAGGCGGCAGTGGCAGAGGCCGCGTTGGTCAGCAGCAGTGTCGGTAAAGCAGTGGCGGTGGAGCAGTAGAAGAATGGAGCAACAATGGCCGAAGAATGGAGCCACATTGGTAGAAGGGAAGATGGGAAGTCAGTAGCCAACAAAATTAGGGTTTTAATTTTGATTTGAGTTTGCCAAATTGATTTTGAATTGTAAGTTGAGATTGGGATTTTGATACTCTGATATACTGAGTTCTCTGAACTGAAACACGTTTCTACTAAAAAAAATATGTTTAACTGGCTTTAACTGAACTGTTTCTATCTGGTTTAGTTTAGGCGGGTTTGGCCGGCCAAACCCTTAGACTGAACTGGCCTTAGTCAGTTTGGCCATCTCCGGACTGCTTAAGTCATCAAACATTAATGGAAAATTAAGAATTCTCTGACCATAACTATGAAACCACATGTTAGCAATTAATTATTCATGTAACGATGTAATTTACATGAATCATAAATTCTGAATCTTTAGAATTCCTAACTTTTACGTATACATAAATAAATATTCATAGTTCATTAGAATGAATGTCATACCCCCAAATTTATTATTCTATTTTCTCGTATTATCAGCATGTAACGGTAGTGGAAGCATTTAAGAAATAAATCTCGATTCAAAATCTAAATGCACCAATTTCTTTGGGCCCAATACACTACCCATTTTCCATCAAAGTGGGTAGTTAAGAAACCACCCAATAATTGACCAATTAATTTTAGCTCGTTAGACCGTTAATATTATATGGGCCACAATAGTTGGTCTTACAAATCAGCCATTTGTGATTGAAATTATACCAACATTTTTAGTTTTGATAATGATCCAATTAATTAGATATAATATACTTCAAGATCAATTTATTTATTTGGAAAAAGGAGAAGATGTTTCCATGTTAAATGACAAGAGAGCATATGTTTACATTAAAATACAATGTAGCAGTGTGTACAACTATCAAATTAGAGACATTAACCAAATGTCCACCCAATAAAAAAATTATGTGCTCGCTTAAGAATTTTACTTTTAATCGAAATGGTGCATTAAAATCACCTTCAAACCAAAAAAAAAAAAAATGGTGCATTAAAATCTAATAGAAACTAGTGATTTCTCTCATACTTGCAATTTTTCTACATACTTGTCCTCAAAGAGTCAAAGTCTACATAGTAGCTACAATTTTATATATGCCAGAAGGAAGACATTCAATTTGAAATTAAGAAGAGAGACTACATTACATTACATTACATATACATAGGATCAAAGTTGTTTCAAGAAGGGCGGTTGGGAGGGCGCACCAAAAGGTGCACCAGAAGAGGGCGGCCAGTTCCCGGGCCGCCACAACTACTACAAGGTATAGGACCAGAGCCAGCATAAGTCCGGCAGCCAGGGCCAGTCCAATAATGAGGCGAATGAGGCTGGCCCCTCAGGCCTAAGAAGTTTACGGGCCTCTATAGTTTGTTATATCAAGCCTAAATACTTAAAAGCCTTTTTTTGGAATTCAGGGCCCATAACTATCAACAAAAATGGCCCAAGAAATGAATAAATAGGCCTAAATAAAAAGAACTTGGCCCACTTTAGATCAAATCCAAACCAAAAGAAGAAAAAATTAAAACAGTGAACCCAAAATATGGAACAATCGATAAAATGTATTTGAGAAGTGAGAAGGCTCGAATCAACAGTGTTCAACACGAAGTCACGAACCCCAATTTTGATATTAACAACAATTGCTTCTCGTTTCTCTAGCCACTCTCCGTCCAGCCATCCAAGTTCCCACTTTCGACCAATACGACAGCTCCATCAGTCGGTGAAATCCGGTAAGCTTTCATAGCTTCATTGCTCCTAACCCGAAATCGTAATTCTGAAATTTCAATTGCTTTCAATTCTCAAATATCAATTGCATCTTTTCTTGGCTTTTGTACACTCTACAATATTATTCAATTTCAATTTCAATTTTTCTTGGCTGTACCGGCAGTTCTGCATTTCTGCAACTTGGTTACTTCCTTTGCTAGTCGCAACGACCACAGCAAGGTTGAAGGGCCGAAAGGTAATTGATAGATATTTTATTTTTAAAAAGGTTTTTCCTTTAAATCGAAGATTTTGAGTTTCATGTTAACAGGACAGGGATTTTAGGAATTAGGAATTTAGAATGACTAATTGACTATTATCTCTTTATTTGAGTTATTAAATAATAGAGTAAGGCCCTAGTTTCTACACTATTTGTTAGATTCAGTAGAGAAACCAAGAAAATAAGTGCCCTTGCTTATTTTACTGATAAGATTGAAGTTCTCTAGTAAGGCCCTAGTTTCAATTGGTCTATTTGTTTGATTTTGGTATTTTAAGATAATTATGATAGTGAGGATTACAATAGAATTCAGCAAATGATTGGCAATTCCCGGCCAAGAATTTAGCAAATGATTTGGGAAATGAGAATTCTAGATTTGTAATTTGTGAATTTAGCTAGAGTTGGCTACTTATGGGACAATTCTTGGTTGTTGAATGTATTTTGAAACTAAAAGGAATACACAATGTCAATATATTATATAAGAGAAGAAGAATTAGTGTTATGGAATTATGGAATTAGGTATTAGGATTTAGGCGTTATGGAATTAGTGTAAAGCATATATTTTCAAGGTTCGGAATTGATTGAAATAATATATGGAATTAATCATTATCATGAATTGATTAATATGAACTTGTGGACTTACTTAAATGTCATTTTTGGTTTTGCTTAATGTTTTTTCTTTTTTGGTCTCTTTTTATATTTAATGTACAGTATATTATTGTGTTTTAATTTTTTAAATGTTTTATTTAATGATAAAAGGATTTTTTTTGGTGGTTATGTCGAGAGGCCTATTTTAGGGAGGTCAGTTCAGGCCCTTGAAATCACAAGGTCGGCCCTACCAACAGCCAAAATCGTTGTCCGACCAGCGAGCACAGAAACAGGAGACATAACCCATTCCATTGCAAGTGGGGCATCTGGGCATCCGCCCCGGACGCATCAACGACTTCATAAGACCCACACCCGCCAAGACACTAAGACCTATAGCTAGTTGAGTCAACACAATCAGACCCATACTTGTTGTTTGACTTCGAGTATTGATAATGTATTATTATTTTATTTTTATTTATTATCAGGTCTTATCCAATTAAGAAACGGAGGAAATGAATCGTGTGAAAGAGGGGAAGAGAAAAAGAGGAAGATTTTTGTGTATAAGTTTGGCGATTTTTTATATTGGTATGTTGGGAAAGAAATGGGAAGAAAGTGGCCATGGAAGTGTACACGTAATTCAGTAAACAAATTAAAGGTTAGGGATTTTATTACTACTAATCACTTATAACTAGGCCAGGGCGTCGGGTCAGATCGGAAGTCAGTTTTGGCCCCAACCCGGGCCCGACCTGACTTGAAGTTGGTTTAGAGATTTCCAAACCAAGCCCCACCCAATGGGCTAAATTACCCGACCTAAGCCGACCCGTTGTGGGTCAGGTCGGGTTTCTGGTTAGCTTTCTATTTTTTTTAAATCTTAAAGTTTTGGCCCTTTTGATTTTTAGGCCCATTTTGGGCCCATTTTACTTGATGTTTGGGCCCATTTTAAGGCCTTTTTTACTTAATGTTTAGGCCTATTTTGAGGCCCCTTTACTTAATGAGAGTGATATGGGCTGGGGCTTAAGCGAGATTTAGTCCTAGGGTTCCATTCATTCAAGTAGAGAGAGAGAGAGAGAGAGAGAGATTAGAGAGGCAGTCAATTGAGGTAGCGGCGAAGGCGGGAGGTCAGCGAAGTCCGACGGATGCAGCATCGACAGAGTTAGTAAATATCGTAAACCATTACCAGTTAGTGGTAGCACTGCTAGTTCGCTTCAAATCTTCAACAATAAACAGTACATTTCTTTCAATCAATAGTGGACCCATCACCACCATCGTAGCCCTTTCCAGATCAGTGGTAGGGACTGAAACACTTAGCCGCGCACGTATGTTTCTTCTTATAACATGGCCCCTTTTTCTTTGCACACAGTGGAAGACCTTACAATCCCACCTTTAGAGTACCCTCCGTTTGGACCTCCATACCCATCTCCATAGCACAGAGGCACAGCTAGGGATGGCAACGGGGTGGGTCGTGATTGGGTTTGGCTTCTCCTTCCCCGCCATGGTTTCATTTACCCCGCCCCGATCCCTGTTCGAATTAGGGCGGGTCTGGTTTGAAAAGGGGGTTGGTCAGATCGGGGATTTGAAAAATCCCTGATACCGCCTTGTTTTTTCAATAAAACAATCTCTGTTAAAAGACACATTGTTTTCTTTTGTTTTTTCACAATAAAATAGTGCATGTAGTATTACAAGTTTCTCCATACAATATAACCAATAATAAATCAATCCCAGCAAACCCAATAATTCAACAACAAATTGAAAGAATATTAAAGCGATAATTAATCGCTAATAAATATGATACTCCCAAGAGAAGAAGAAGATGATGATAATCAATTAGACTTGATAAGGATATAATGCATTTTGAACCTTTGCAGTACCAGCCTCATATCTCTCAACCGTAGTTATCAAAACTGGACTGGACCGGCCGGTCGGACTGGAAAACCGGTGACCCGGCCAAGTATCCGGTCCGGTTAACAATTGATTAGCAATACGCAATCAAACTGAAATTGACCCGATAGGTTTCACAAAGAACCGGTGACCCAAAACCAAAGAACCGCCCGGATTATTGCACATCAAGGAAATTTAGAACTCAATGGTCAATTAACGTCTTTTAACATCTATTTTTCACCTAATACCAACTTTTCATTGTCGTTCTCCCGATGCAGTCTCGCCATCCAACAATCACAGGCCAAAAATTCCAATTCAAGATGAATTACATCTAAAGGATATTTATTTGTTTCATTTTCACTTGTGCATAATGATATTTAATTATGAAATTATAGTAAAATTGACACCAATAGCAATTATTCATGTTATATTTGTCAAAAATAATTCAACGAGTTGATCATAATTGACCCGCCAGTTCAACCACTGAGTCACCAGTTAAACCAGTGAACCAATGACCCAGGTTCTAAGCCGGTTCAATGTCCAAGACGGGTCTGATAACTATGCTCTCAACATAAGCATAGTACTTCAAGAAGAATGCCAGTGTCAAAACCATCCACTCCAAGAAGAAAATCAGAACACACAATCCACTAGCCAATTTCGAGATCACCACATCATCATCTTCCCTTACATAGGACTTGGGATTTTGGAGAAAATCCGTGGGCCTCGTGAAAAAGAGCACCGATATAAAGCCCTGAAATATGGACTGCTAAAAAAATTTGTAGAAGATGTAAAAAAAAAAAATTTGTGGAAGATATAAAAAAATAAATGTTCAAACATTCAATCACACAACACACCAAATCATCTAAATCAGATTACAAGCAAAATAGAAATAAAATAAATTGGAGCTGGGAGACCGCCAGAAACTCCTCGAGCAGATATGCTTGGAATCGTCGACTAACCATTTATTAATTCATCATTTCTTAGCTGATGCCTGTCACTATATACCCTCTAAAACCTTACTTGTAGGAGGCGGCTGCGGTTGTCGTCGTCGGTGAGGGGAGAAGACATGGTAGCTGGAGTTCAGCGTGAACTGTGTGGTCGATGGACAATAGAGGGGTTGCGGCAGCTGTTTGGCTTGGGAGAGAGAGAAGTGCAAATTAGATTAGAGTTTGTGTGTTGTGTCTGATCTTTGGTTCTCTTGAAAAATGAATATCGAGATTATTCTGATTGCTTTTTTTTTTTTGTGATTCAGCTTCCACTTTCGTTTATTAGATTTCATCGTAAATGTACTAATAAGTCAGCTATCAGCACAAGTGATGAAGGTTTGGAGTACCTTAGAAGGGGTTAAAAGTTTGACTATTTAGCTATACATTGACTAATTTTCCTTTTTTAAAGTAAGTAAAATCAAACTTCCGGTTTCGGAGAGGGGCGGGACGAGTTGGGTCAGGGGACCTAAATCCAGTCCCCGTCCCATTGGAAACAGGGCGGGGAATGGCGGGTCCCTGTCGAGTTAGGGTTTTTAGGGTCATTTTGCCATCCCTAGGCACAGCAGCGGCGAGCGTGACGAACTAACAACAGTGGCAGTGGAGGTGAACCCAGCAAAGCAGCGGCAGCAAGGATGAAATTCAGGTTTCAAATTTTGTGTTTGAATTGTTATTTCTTACTTGTGATTGTGAGGTTGGAAAAAGTTGTAGTATTTGATAATGTATTCTGATTTGTGATTTGTGAAATATCAAATAAGGCTGGAAACACGTTCTCAAATTTCAAGCAAAAAAACAAAATTTTGGTTTTCCAATTTAACCGAGCCAGTTTAACAAGCAAGACCCGAGAACCGAACCGGACCGGCTCGATTCACACTCCTACAACCCGCAGCCTAACCTGCAAAGGCAAAAAATCGATCCGAACCAACCCGAACTGGTTCGATTCAGTTTACCGGTTTTCTTGCCCATCCCTACTTAGGAATGACAATGGGACAGGTATTACCCGATACCGCGAGTACCCGCCCCGTTAAGTATCGGAGCGGGTACGAGGTAAAAAATTTCGCCTCAAAGTCTTATCGGGACGGGGACGGGTTGTGGCAGCCCTGACCTACCCTACTCTGATAACCAGTTTCCTTTTTTTTTTTTTTTTTTTGAAAAAAATATTTTGCTCCCTGTGAAGTTTTGAATCCAGATGCCAAAGATGAAACTGACATGATAATTATGATGGCTTTTCATGTAGTTTTAATTTCATTTTTCCCTCTTTTTTTAGTTATTTCTTAATGGGGCGGGTAACGAGTATTTTTTCTATACCCCGCCCCGAATCTCCCCCGTCCCATACCCGATTGGGGCTGGTACGGGAAGGGAGATTCCTTAACGGGATGGGGACGGGGGAAGGCATACCCGCCCCAAACCCGCCCCATTGCTATTCCTACCCCTACTTATAACTACTACTAATAACTTATAACTACAGATAAAAGGTCCGGAATTTTATTACTACTAATAACTTAATTATTATGCGTATATGTTTCTTTTACGGAAGGAATTATACATGTTTTTGTCGTATATATGTATCTTCATTTGTGGGGATATTTATCTTTTATTTTTTAACAATACTTTTCTTAAAGATCGGTTCTCAAAGAAATAGCCATGTATGTCATGAACTCAATTTTGCCCTCACGCCCTACTAGCTATTTGATCGTTTAAATCATTTTAGAGTACAAGATGAAGACTTGTATATATATGTAACATGACAAAGGTTATGCCAATTGATTTATTGGTAAAAATTTTGAAGCACTACTATTTGTACAAGGTAAAACACATGGCATCGATATTTGAATTCATGATTTAATATCAAAGTTTAGGAAATTGAAAATTTATACGTACGGCGTATCCTATGTACAAATATATTGTGGTACAAATACTGATAAATGTAGCATTTTTCTTATTGCTAACGTATACGTTGGTAGCCCTTTTTCATTTTGGCATAAGTTGCTTCGTCAACAAGCCAAGACGTTAGTATATATGTATATTTGTATGTCTCATGATGATTAATGTAAAAGGTTACAAAAACTGGCTGCAAAAGACGGACATAAATATCAATTATAACACATTATATTGTGTCTAATGCTCCATTTGCTGGTCGCATGAACACATACAAGACTCTGTTTATATGATTAATGGCAAATGCTCGTAATTATATGTTACCACATGCTTGTTGGATAATTACAATATATATTAATAAACTTTGGAAAATCCCGGCGATTTTAATCAAGGAAGAGTACGTTACAAGCGTGCAAAATAACAAGATTCATTAATAAGAAAGAAAGAAAGAAATTAAAAATAAAATCAGCATTCAATATATTGCTATAGGGCCTAGCATCATCAATTTAACGTCATCTCAAATTAGTATAGCACAAGTGAAACCACAAGTAGTTTCTTGACCTTTACAAGGAGCACATGTTTTTTGTTTAAAAAAAATTGGAGAAATAAGACCCAATATATATATATATATATATATATGAGACATTACATTGTCATTTTAGGATGAATAATGCTATCTATCACTGCTACTACTTAGTATCATATTAATGTGGTATTAAATGATATATGTTAAATCAAGTATCATACATTCATTAATTTAATTTCACTCATCATTTATATATAAACACTACATTAATTCTCACCTAAAGTTTTAGTATTAGCATAATGTCAGTGTCAAATGTCAAGGTGATGAGAAAGATATAGAGAGAAAAATATTTAGTCTAATTGAGTGGAAAGAGAGAGGATTGGAGAAACATAGCAGCGGAAAAGAAGAGAGATAGAAAGAAATTTAAAAATAATAAAATAATAAATGACAATGTGAAGATGGATGTCAAAATTTGATATGGCATGGCACTTGAAAGACAAAAAGAATGTGAAGAGAAAGTGAGGAAAAAAGGAGGAAAGTGATTTTTTTTAAAGTAAAAATTAAAAGAAAATTAGAAATGTGTGTGTGTATATAGAACCCATATATTCTTTTTTCATCTATCTCGCTCATCACCTTGACGTTAGAACTGCTAATATAGTACCTGTGCAACAGACGAGAAAACTACTAATAGAACGATATAACAATACAAATAATAGAATTTTTTAAATAACATAAAAAATCAAAATTTAATAAAAAGGTAGTGATAGTGCATTAAGTATTAAATTATCAATCACAAATTATTTCCCTCTATTGTCTAAAAAATTGTTAATTACAATGAACAAAAATTGCAGTTGTTACTACAGTAATAAATATCCTCTCCCGTTGGACTCTGGCTTTTCCCTAATTTTCTTGTTAACAATTAAAAAAAAACTCTAGATAATAATAATGAAAAATATCTATTGGATCATTTCATTGAGATTACAATTCATCTTCCCTATATATATATATATATATATATATATATATATATATATATATAGCAATAAAAGAAATTAAGACCAATTAATTTATAGATATTAATGTTCATCGATTAATATTTTTTTAATATAATAAAGAACTAATAGCAGTAAAACAAATTAAGACCAATTAATTTGTAGATATCAATGTTCATCGATTATTATTTTTTTCCACAATTTTTTTAAAATAACAAAGAACTACAAGTTCAATATGCCTAAGATGATATAATTTTATCAATATTCATAAATTTATAAATACAAAAATTATTATAAAAAAGATTTAGCTATTTAAAAAATTGCATTATTTCTTAAAATAATTAATTAGCAGCTTGTGGGGTCAACTTATGGCTTGTGGTTGGATGCTCAAGCTTGGAATAAGAGGTCATGAGTTCGAATTTCACCTACCCTCCTCTCTCCTCCCATATTTTCCCTTCTATAAAAAATAAATAAATTAATTAGTAATAAATATAATAATAATTAGCAGCTTAACTCTTCCCTACAAATTGTGAAATGATTAACATGGAATTAATTGATACAGAAATGTTATATATATTAAAGTACGATAGTGCTCATATGCAAGTTTTCCCGCCAAAATCACTATTCTACTTTTATATGCTTCTTTTATTTTTTTTTATTTTGTAATAATATTAACAATAACAATAATTACACATTCTGTTTAGAAAAAAGTAATACTTATTAATTAGTTACATTTTGCTATTATTTTATTTTACAATAATATTCAACAATTTAGATATATATTATTCTATATATAATATACTATTTGTTATCCATTAATATTTGTTATACATATTCTATTAGTTTTTAGGCTATATTCAAAGATTTAACATTTCTTCAATATTGTGACAGTTGATAGACAAATTTCAAGTATTGAGTTATTGAGACTTTTTCTTATTTTGATTAAGTGCCTACTTGTGAGATTAAGAATATAATAATAAAGTAAAATTAAATCAGTTTCAAAACTTTTACTTTAATTCAATAAGATAAACTACACGTAATAAAACCTAGGGTTATATGTTTAGTACATTACCTAATTTATTATTTAGTTTTCTCTGGGAACCTATATATTGGTAAAAATTTAAATTGAAGAGATACTATAATAATAATATTTGATGATAATGATTTAGAATAAAAATAAAATATTCTTTTAATTCTTTTTAGAACAGAAATTGGTTAAAATTTAATTTTAGGGGTAAATAATAAATCACATAGAATTTATTCTTTGTTATAATATCGGTTCACTTGAGTCTTTTGTAATTGAAGACTTTGTAATAAGAGACTGTGTATTTTAAATTTTTTAGAGTAGATTTAGTGAATAGTTATATATAGTAAAGTAGGATAGTGGTCATATGCAAGTTTTCCCGCCAAAACCAGTATCCCACTTTTATATACTTCTTTTATTTTTTTATTTTGTAATAATATTAACAATAATAATAATTACCCATATAGAATTTATCCTTTGTTATAATATCGATTCACTTGAGTCTTTTATAATTGAAGACTTTGTAATAGGAGACTGTGTACTTTAAATTTTTTAGAGTAAATTTAGTAAATAGTTATTATATATATTAAAGTAGGATAGCGGTCATACGCAAGTATTCCCACCAAAATCACTATCCTACTTTTATATGCTTCTTTTATTTTGTAATAATAGTAACAACAATAATTACCCATTCTATTCAGAAAAAAGTAATATTTATCAATTAGTTACATTTTGCTATTATTTTATAATAATATACAACAATTTATATATATATCTTATTCTATATATAATATATTATTTGTTATCCATTAATATTTGTTATACATATTCTATTAGTTTTTAGGCTATCTTCAAAGATTTAACATTTCTGCAATATTGTGACAGTTGATAAACAAATTTCAAGTATTGGGTTATTGAGATTTTTTCTTATTTCGATTAAGTGTCTACTCGTGAGATTAATAATATAATAATAAAGTAAAATTAAATCAGTTTCAAAATTTTTACTTTAATTCAATATGATAAACTACACGTCATAAAACCTAAGGCTATATATTTAGTACGTTACTTAATTTATTATTTGTTTTTCTCTGGGAACCTATATATTGGTAAAGATTTAAATTGAGGAGATACGATAGGAATAATATTTAATGATAATGATTTAGAATAAAAAAAAAAATTTTTTAATTCTTTTTAGAACATAAATTGGTTAAAATTTAATTATGGGTAAATAATAATTCATATAGAATTTATCCATTTTTATAATATCGGTTTATTTGAGTCTTTTGTAATTGAAGACTTTGTAACAAGAGACCTTGTACTTTAAATTTTTTAGAGTAGATTTAGTGAATAGTGATGAGAAAACGAGAAAAATAATTTTTCTAAGAATATATATTGGAGAAAGAATGTGAAAAATAATTCAAAATTTCTGATAAATGAATATCATCCACACCCTATTAAATAAGGATATGAATGTGAGTGTAGGATAATTTTAGAGTTGTATAAATTTTGTATACTCTCTTTTTCATGGTTTCTTAGTTTTCTTACTCGATATAAAATTAATTTTGCAAAAATTCCTCATTCTCATTTTTATTGCTTAATATTATTGTTCTATGAATGACAATTTAATTAGTTTTGTACTAAGTGAAAATATTGTTCATTTCAATTTGATTATATTTATGTATATTAGTAATATTTGTATATGAGTAAGTAGTACACAATAAAATTATATTATTTAGTTTTTCAAATTACTACGCATTTTTGTTTATAAAGTGCAACGGATGGGTATACAACTAGTATAAACTAAAGTGAGGACTCTTACAATTTATCTCATGTGCATAATGTAGATCAAGCTCCTCGTAATATCATAACAACACACTGTCGAACAAACTAAATATCAAACATTCTATTTTTTCTTAATTTATTTATTTTGTAGAGATATAATCCTTTCAAAAACAAAGTATTAATATAATTACAATGATATTTGATCCAAAACCAAAATAACAACGTAGAAGAGAAAAATAAAGTCTTCTTCTTCTCCAATGTCGGCCGGAGATGGTGGAATCAAGACTCGATCAGGACTCAGACTACTAGTGTCAACAGTCTCCAACCAAGCCTTCTACTTCAACCAAGAACAACCTAAAATACTATCCCACAACCCACTTCAATGGCAACACTAAAACCAAACAAAAGGAACTCGTTTTTCACAAAGAAAATAGCCAAGGCAGTATGGTCTCAGTGGTGAGAATTGGAATGAGACAAAATCAACCTTTCAAGTGAAAAGGCCGCTAAGACAAAAGGTAAGTAATCAATTTGCAAAAACCTTCCAAAAGCTTGAGGCAATTCCAATCGGCCCAACCAAAGAAAAAACAATTCATTTGTTTAGTTACCAAGTAAAAGGAAAAAGACATATGTTTGGGTGGGCTTTTGAGCAACCGTGTTAATCATGTTACTACAAAATAAGCTACTTAGACAACACTTAGTCTGACACAACTTGAGTGACTCATTTGACACTATTTATATTTTTACCAATCAATTCATCGGCTTTCGCCTATAGATTTAATCCGAATCCAATAAACTATCATCGCTCCGGGTTTATTAGATAGCACAACCTATCAAACCTCCACCTGATACCTAATAAACTTACAAGAAAAGCACAAAGTTAATCATCGAATAAAAAATATCAAGCCATAAAACAATTAAGAACAAATAAATGACAAAGATGGTAAGAAACACGACTAAAAGGAAATCAAAGATCAATATGGTCATAAATGAAACCAATGCAAAAAATGATGCCACATAATCACACTAAATCCCTTCCCTTTGTGTAGCACTTAGGGGAGCCAAACCTCATTCTCACCAAAACTCAAGCTTACAGATTGCTCATAATATTCAGCTAACTAGTAAACTAAAGACTAAAGGTTAAATGGGGTACTCTTGTATCACTCATCTCACATATAAGGCACCCAAAGCCTCCACCTAAAGAGATGAAAGAAAACTCACTAACAGCTCCACCTGATTAGGGTTATCAGATAGAAGACCAAAGTACCCCATGCATGTCACCGATGCACCACCCTTACCAATCTAAAGCTCTAACACATGCCAGTTAACCAACTCCCAACTAATGTACTACAAAGTATCACATATTCAACAAATGAAAAATAACATGACTATATGTCAGTCAAGGAAAAGTTCAAAAAGAACAAGTTTAAACTAATGCACAAAACAAAAAGAATCATGAAACCGTAATACACATGAAAGCACAAAAAGAAGCAAAAATCAATAAACCAAATCCGAGTTACACATTTGCCTCATTCCTCACCTTCTACTTCACCTTATTTTTCTCAACTAGGCAATCTCTCTTAAAATGTCCAGTCTTCCCCACACCCATAGCACTTTGCACTCGATTTAGACCTCCCTTTATTTCTACCCATCTTATTTCCACCCTCATTATCAGACTCACTATCAAAGTTCCTACGATGCTTACCATGTCTACCTCTTACGAAGTGAGCCTCACCATTTCGTCTCCTATTTTTTTGGCCTTTCACCTCCAACTCTTTACTCCTCAAAGCCCCAATAATAATCTCCAAAGTCAACGTTTCCCTCTCATATTTATTCGCGTTTTCAGCTCACGATAAGATTCCAGGAGAGCATTCAATAAGATAATAGCTTTATATTCATCACACATATTCTGATTTGAATAACTGCAATTAGCAATATCATGCACAAGCTTATTGAAAACATCAAGATTGTCATCTAGGTCTTTTACATGATCAAATTTAAAGCTAAAAAAGCTTTCAAGCAGGAAAAGTTTCTTTGATGTGGTTTTTGTCAAATAGAGCTTTTTTTAAATCATCCCAAAGGGCTTTAGTAGAATCGTGTTTTCTTACCTTTCTTAAAACAGAGTTCAAAAGGTGAAAAATAATAGAAGAGTATGCTAATTGATCAAATTCCTTTTTGTCACTTTCAAAAATTGTAGAAGCAAAAGAATTATCCATAGCTTTATAAACTTTTTGTTAGATTAAAATTTCTTTTATTTTTTATTGCTAAATTGAAAAATCATTTTTGCCATCAAATGGAGCAAGAAAATATTACGTAGACATTTTGAAAAACAAAAAACCAAACCCATAAGGGAAATTGAATACACAATAAGGGAAATTGAATACACAAATCACGAAGATAGCAAGCAAATTCCTAAGGTTAAGAGTTATACACCGTCCTATAACTCCAAGATTCCCTGAGACTCATGATATCAAGTCAAGGAAGTAAATAAAATAGGGTTGGATTGACTAATGGCACGTGAAAATAATTACAACAAAACACCAACAACTTAATATGAAGCATACTTAATTACACCAAGTAGTAAAAAACACAACCAGCAAATATTCCTATGTCTAACACAAATAATGATTTCCAAGCAATGACAATCTCCAATCCTATATCGCACCCGTCAGTGATTTCTAGTGCATAACAATAAAATAAATAAATGCTAATGCGTTTAAAAGGGGAGAAATAATGATACCGAATAGACTACTACAATACGGGTCCGTATATGAGGCCAGCCAACCACTAAGGTTGAAAATAAGCGCGCACCGAATCTGTCCGGTTGTAGATTTCTGCAGGTGGCCCCAAAACTCAATGTGTTGGTATCTACGGAAACATTAGGCTGAGAGGAGTCCAACGCCACCAGCGGCGCCACCACTAGAGCTTCTATACGCCTTCATGCCGCACAAAAAGCTGTCGCAGTTTCCAGCGCATTCACTATATGTGCCATCACCGGACCTCTGCCTGATTCATACGCCTACGTGTTAGAAAGCCCACCTTCTGCCGAGTCATCCGGTATGGTCAGATTGCCGAAACGATGGCTGGAAGTGCTTCAAAAGTTGAGTTGCAGGTTCAGGTTTATGGAGTTTTGCGCAGTTTAGCCACTATTTTCGTCCGATTTTAGCCCAAAATTCATCCCAATCTCTTCGTAAAGCTCTGATACCAATTGTAGAGATATAACCCTTGCAAGAAGGCAAAGTATTAATATAATTATATTGATATTTGTTCCAAAACTAGCAGAACAACAAAGAAAAGAAAAACCCAAAATAGTCTTCTTCTCCTTTGATGGTCAACCAGAGATGGTGGAAGCAAGACATGGTCAGGCTCAAATTGCTAGATGTCAACAGTCTCCAACCAAATCTTCTATTTCAACCAAGAACAACCCAAAATACTACCCTACAACCCACTTCGATGGCAACAATAAAACCAAACAAAAGGCACTCGTTTTTGACAAATAAAATAGCCGAGGCAGTAAGGTCTCGGTGGTGAGAATTGGAATGAGACAAAATCGGCCTTTAAAGTGAAAAGGCAGCCAAGACAAAAGGTAAGCAATCAATTTGCAAAAACCTTCCAAAAGCTTGAGGCAATTCCAATCGGCCCAACCAAAGAAAAACAATTCATTTGTTTAGTTACCAAGTAAAGGGATAAGACGTATGTTTGGGTGGGCTTTTGAGCAACCGTATTAAACACATTACTATGAAATAAGCCACTTAGACAACACTTGGTTAGACACGTGTTAGGGTGATATATTTGATGCTATTTATATTTTTACCAATCCATTCACCTACTTTTGCCTATAGATTTAATTCGAATCCAACAAACCATCATCGCCCAGAGTTTTTTAGGTAGCACAACCTAACATATTTGGACAAATTGTTAATACATATCACTCATCCAGTTTATGATACATCTAAAAAAATTGCCCAACTTATGATAAAACAGTAGCTTGTAAAAATCAAAGTATCCATTTTGTCGGGATTAGAAACTTTCTTGAAGAATGACTTGAATACAATAGGAAATATTTGCCAATCCACATGAAGCTAAAATATATTCCGAGAATTAACGTCCCTCCTTATAAAGTCTTTTTTGTAGTAACGTGTTTTATCTATCATCCGAATTACATAATCAATCATTATCTTTATCCCCTATATATAGAAACACTAGTTTTACATACTATCATCGCATTTCCATAAGAGAAAGAGGTCAACACATAATCAAGGATGCACATTTTGATATAGGGTGGTTATATCTACACTACTCTTTTTATTAACTACACCACGATTTTAAATTTTATTCTCATTTACTAAAAAAATCCAATGACTAAATGACTTACATAACCTTTTCATATAAACTTATTTTTCTAAATACACCAAAAAATAAATACCTAATTTATTTTTTATATTAACCACAAATAAGAACCCTAATTTATTTCTTTGCTACATCATGATTGAAAATTTCAACACCATTAATTGACATTTGAAAAATCTACGCAATTATGAGAGAGAAAATAAAATTACCAATTCTATTGAAATCCAAAATTACTATCAATATTTATACACATGCCATGAGTAGAGTAAAGTCTAGTTATCTTTATGTTTTAATCGGAATTTTCGTAATATATTGTTTGATGCTTTCAATTCCTAGTGGTGTTGGGCAGGTTCATGGTAATAATTTGCAGCTTCGTGTTCATACTTCGAATATCTACCGGTTTTTTCTTGTCATTCCAATTAATATCATTTTTGCGGCGGCTTGGAGGATTGGGAGACCAAAAAAAAAAGAAGAAGCAATAATCGTACAAGAAGGATTGATGAATGAATATGGAATGTAGTGTGGTGTACGATTTATTTATTTTTGCTTTGCTTTTACAATATAAGGTTGGATTGGTAAACTAATTGTGGTTTATATATAAAAATTGAAGTTTAACTGTGATGTATTTATCATGTGGTATAAATATAACCATTCTTTGAGATATAGAACATAAACCTACAGTGTCGTTTCCAAGTGTATTTGGCATGAAAGGCTTTGTTCCAAACTTCTAAATCCAACTTGGAAGGAGAAGAAGTAAAGAATTAAGATGAACGAAGAAAACATTGTCAAGTAACAATGGATAAAATTATCATCAAGAATAACTATGTGGTAGAAAGGAAAACCAAAAGCTTTCACAAAAAATTAATAAAATCCTTGAAATGTTGAAATGGATTTGGAGAATTATTGTTTTGTGGATTCAACTTCAAAAGCGAACCAACCAACTATCTCGGCGATGCTTCAATTCTTCACATAGTCAGAAATGGCCACCTTAGTCGCCCTATCAATTAGTGTCCAAATTGCACTTGCACTTTTAACCAAATTGTCTGCTCTGCCATAAAACAGAATGGTAAAAAGAAAAAAATAGTGATTCAAAGAATTATCATTGTAGGGGGAAAAATAATAGAAAACATGAGCCTGAGATGGTTGCCAATCAATGCCCAAAAAAAAAAAAGAAGGTAGAAATCAACTTACATGCGACTTGGAAATTAACTCGGAAAATTACATCGAATCTTAAGCTATCACTCATAAAAGAGAATCCTCTCTAATTTGCATGAATTGGGGATATTTTATTAAAATCTTCCCAATTAAGGAAAAAACTATAGAAAATATTTAAGGAGACCTAGCAACACACAATTTCTGGAAAAGGTAGTATGTTTAAAAAAGTCTTTAAAAAAACATAATTACTATGAATAGTTCATAAGATGGTATACCACAGAATTTGAAGTAGCTATAGGCAATGCATAAAAAATACTAAAAAATAGTGGTGCTTATATGTACAACTACCTTTGTTTTAAGGAAATAACAATATAATATAGATAGATTATATTCTAGTAATTTCAGCTTTTTGTTTTTTGAAAATAGTAATTTCATCTTATTTCATTCCATTCCATGTGAGTTTTATAAATAAAATAGATTAGAAAATTAGTAGAAGGGGGACAAAAAAAAATGTAGATTTCATCTTTAAAAGACATTTATTATTATGAAAACCAGTGTTTAAGAGAGTGCATGTTTCTTTTGATTAATCAATATATTCAAATATTAATTGCATTGCATCTTAAAATAATGGGCACACCTAACCTAATAAGGATCGACTTGTCCATATTTATGACCGACTACATATGTTATATATATTCGTACTAATTAACCACCTGCAGCACAACAACGTTAATTTTGCTTCGTCTATTCCTTCCATATATCTACCGTCACCCATTATCATCATTATTTTAATTTATCGTGACTTAATCAACTCAGTCTTCTCCTATAATTGCGTGGTTACTAATATAATTTCGTGTTTACAGGTACCATATTTGTTTATACAACTAGAGTATTTTGATAACGACCTTGATACATAATTGACATCTCAACTATAACTTATAATTTCTCAAAAGAAACGCGTGCCTTGCATTAATTAATAATTTTAATTCAACTGGATGGTATCTGTTAATTCTTCTTATTTTACTTCATCTTTTTTCCCCTTAGCATGGGCTTTTGTTTTTCCATGTTTGATTTCTGAAGGAGCGGGTGTAAAGTCACGCAATTGGATTAGATATCGATTTGTTGGAGATTTTTAGTGCAGTAGTCAACATATTAACTGGGTTTTAAGAGCGTAACAAGTAATGAACTACAACCTAATAAACAATTTAAGTCCTTTTCTTTTCTGTCAATATTTTAAAATTACAATTACAAATCTGCGTCATAGTAACACAAATGCACTCTTAAAAGTCAAATATTGTTATGTTAGCGCCTAGGATGCACTCTTAAAAACCCTCAATATATATATATATATATGTCATACAAATTCGGTTCGTCTATGGTGTCCTTCGGACACCATATGTGGCGGCCTCCTAGTAGATGTGTTGGGGGCCTCGCTCACAACACATCCAACAGAGAACCGCCACATACCCTCTTCAAACTCCATAAGGACACCATAAAATATCCCCATACAAATTCGGCATGAGGTAAAACTGATCGTGCGTATATGCTAAACTAGCTAGTCACATAATTGAACTAATAATTATCTCTAGCCAATAGTTCTCGTACGTGTTGGATGGAACATTGGAGAGAGGCCCGGGAATGATGGGGCTTGCAGACATTGGCGTGTGAAGGCTTCGTGCCGACAAAAGGCAGAGTCAATGTACTACGTACTACTACGTTGTGTCAAAAGATATTTTTCTTTTCTTTTTTGTTGTTGTTCTTAAAAGAAGATTTCAGTCCAGCGCCATGCATGCCATTTATTCTTCGTCACATTGTTGTATTCTAGTAAAAAAAAATTAATAATAATAATAGTGCAAGGTCGACCAGGTCGATCTTGCTCATAGTCGAATAATCTTGTGTTATGACGACATGTGGCCATCAATATGTCAAGCGTTCTTTTGACAAATGTCCAAAAAGTATTTGTGTCACAATTAATGGTAAAAAGTATAGAAAAAAATGTCTGAACCTAGGCATTTATTCGTGTTACATATCACCAATAATTTAATACTCTCCCCAATCATTACATTTTTTTGTAAACAACTAATTGATGATCATTTTCAACATGTCCATCATCAACATTAATGCTGCATTTGACAACTTAATGTAATGTATAATGTCTTTTGTCATAGTGCAAAATATTGTTGCATTAGCTATACGTAGATGTTATTAATTTGACAAAATTTTATTTTAAAATTGAAATAATTTGCTAACATGACCATATGTGATTCGGAGTTTAATTGAAAACAAAAGAATTGATCTAAATATGCAAGTAGACCATTAATAGATTTGACACATTTTATTGGTTGATTATGAAAGATGTAAAGTTTCTTATTGGAATTTTTTTTTTTAAATAGACTCTTATTGCAATATTATTGGCCCTTAAGATTGATGTACTTGATGGTTTGCACTCGACCTTGCGTGACTTTCACTATCAACACTTTGAACAATATTCATGTGCAATCTCGAACCCCAACATTGGGAAATATCTAAATGGTTGTTGACGTAACTGCTCTTGGGTATGGTGATTTCATAGAAAATATTTACATGTAACAATTAGTACAATGTTATTTTTTAAAAAAAAAAAAAAGGAAAGAAAGAAGTGATATAAATACTTTGTTTATAGCTGAAACTAATTATAATTGATTGACAAACCCACCATTAGTTTTTAGATATATATCCATTAAGATGAAGTAAGTTCTGTTAATAGATTATTATAGATGAATTTTGAGTGCTGTAATAATATATATATATATATATATTTATAAAAAGACTTGTTGTAGGCTCTAAAAATCCTAAATTGTAAAATTATTGGAGCGCTGGCCGCTAAATATAACGGACCAGCATGCATGTCCAATCAATTAATCTCCGGTACCATTTTTGGTATTATTGCCAAGTCGGTATTAAACATATATAATTATAGAAGAGATCAGATTTCCAAAAACGTCGCATTCAATGAATTTTTCGATATTAATTATTAAGCATAAATTATAGCCGGAGTACATTTGTAGCAACAACATGATCTATAATTCACCTTCTTATGATCAATAATTCATCTTCTTTGTTCTTGATAATATTACTATTAACTTGTATCAGTACTTTCTGTCTATTTACAAAATCCTATAAATGGATCATCTTGATAGAAAATGAAAGTGAAGGTTTGAATGACATGAACAATGGAGAAAACCGCCAAATTAGCGAAGGCAACAAAAGCCATCCCATCTCATGAGGAAAAAATCGAAAACACAATCACAAAAGGGAGAATTGCTAAAGTAGGAAGTATGAAACATTGAAACTAGTACAATAATGTCATATTTCAATTCAATGAATGTTTAATATTATGTTCCTTTTAAGTTGAGTTTGAACGTGGTTTTCGTGTAATTAAATTCCAATGAAATTTCTACCTTTTGCATAAAACAAAAATGATATGAGAAATATACAACCACCAAATATTATTATCCAAGGAATAAAGACCCAATATAAATTTATTTAAGGACCAACAACTATAATAATAGTACATAATAACAATAATTAGAATAAAAATGATTCGTTGAATGAAGAAAAATAAAGGGTTAATTTCACATATCGTCCTCAACCTTTAGGGTTAGTAGTATTTGAGTCTCTAACTTTTTTTAAACCCCATGGGTTCTCAATCTTTCATTAAGTCGCACAAACAGTCATTTTTTATAGTTTCTGTCAACTTTTCTATTAACTCATTGACCGAATTACTGTTATGCCTACATTTTTTTAAAATTAAAAACAAAAAGTTTTACAAATAAATTTAAAAAATGGCTTCCGATAGCTCACCGGGGCGATCTCCCCCATTTTGATACTGGAGGGGAAGGGGTGGTCTCCCCCCTTTTGCAGTCAAAGAGGAGGGGGAGTCTCCCACCCTGGGCTGTCGTTTCTTGCAACTATTTATTCTTCCTATAGCCAAAAAAAGGGGGATGAATCTCCTCTTTGTGTTGTTGCGAGAAGTGATACAGGTATAATGATAATTCGATCGAGGGGTTAATAAAAACATTGACGGAAACCGTTAAACGTGACTGTTTGTATAAATTAATGAAAGGTTGTGGATATAGTAGGTTGAAAATAAAAATTAGAGACTCAACTAATAATAATTATAAAGGTTGAGGATGATATGTGAAATTAATTACCATTACTAACAATGTCATTACAGTAAGGAAACAGATAAAAAGCCGAGAAGGCGTTTTGGGACCTGGTCAACGCCATTTCAACAATCGTGAGGGGCAATGTTGGCAAATAAAATCAACTTGTTACGTTACCTTACTGCCTTGGCTCTCTTTTACAAGGCCCTCCCTTGATTTCCTCTTATCCCTTTGCAGATAAACGAAATACGCGGCGCTCTGCAATGAGAACAAGGAGAGGTCACTGCTATCCGAAACTGGGTATGGTTGAAAGAGAGATGAAGAGAAGAAGATTCGGTCATATCAACTCCTCTCCGGGAACTAGTGTTGGAGAGTCTGATTTCTTTGATGCCTTGCCTGATGATCTTCTTCTTTGCATTCTCTGCAAACTCAGTTCCACTGCTCATTGCCCTGCAGATTTCATCAACTTCTTCATCACGTAATAACTACCCTTTTGCTACATACATTAATACCATTTGTTCTAGGTATGGATTTTCAATTATTCTTTTCCATCAACAGATGCAAGAGGATTAATGGATTAAGCGTCCACTCACTGGTGCTATCCAAAGCCTGTCAGAAAATGTTACCAGTCAAAGCTAAAAACTGGTCCGAGTCCGCTCACCGATTCCTCAAACTCTGTGCCGATTCTGGAAATGTCCAAGCCTGTTACAATCTTGGAATGGTGATTATATATATAATATTCTTCAGAAAAATGCATTTTTACTACTAACGCTTCTGTCAATAACTGCTATTTATTGCCTTATACAGATTCGATTCTACTGTATGAATAACCGATCAAGCGGCGGCTCTTTAATGGCCAAGGCCGCAATTAACTCTTACGCTCCGGCGCTTTATTCCCTTGCCGTCATTCAGTTTAATGGAAGCGGCGGCTCCAAAAATGACAAGAATCTAAGAGCCGGTGTTGCGTTATGTGCACGCGCCGCTTTCTTGGGACACGTAGATGCGCTCCGGGAGCTCGGCCACTGCCTGCAAGACGGCTACGGAGTGAAGCAGAACATCGCCGAGGGCCGCCGATTCCTCGTTCAAGCCAACGCACGGGAGCTAGCTGCAGTTTTGGCTACCGCGGCCCCTTCCGCTCTTAACTCCGCCTCCTGGCTCAAGTGGAATCCCCTGCTGCATAATCGCCACATGTCAGTGACCAGATGCCCTTTGTTGAGTGATTTTGGATGTAACGTGCCGGCACCGGAGACGCATCCGGCGAATAAGTTTTTATCCGATTGGTTCTCCGGTTGTGAAGGGAATCCGGGTCCGGGGCTCCGGTTGTGCTCTCATTCGGGTTGCGGGAGGCCCGAGACCAGAAGGCATGAATTTCGGCGGTGCTCTGTGTGCGGGGAAGTGAACTACTGCTCACGTGCTTGTCAGGCGCTCGATTGGAAACTCCGGCACAAGGCGGAGTGCACCGCCGCCGAGAGATGGCTAGATGGTGGCGGAGCGGGCATCGAATTCGAAGCCAATGCTGACGTCAATGGGAATGCTGGGGACGCAATGGAAAATTGACGGTAATTTTCCTTTGGGAAATAAGGGATGAAAATGAAAACCATGGCCAAATTTTGGGGGGCAAATTGAAATATATATCTTCTGCTGTGGTCAATGAATTTGTATAGAAAAATGAAAATTGAATTTAAAAAGAAAAAGGAATTCAAATATATTGATATGATGATGGCTTTACTTTGGATTGTGTTCTAAAGTGTGACCAAATCATATGGGGCGATTCATGTTTTTGGGCTCTTTGGACAATATTATATGGGGAGCATTCGGTTTTTATTAAAAGAGTCGAATATCCATAAATGATTTTGAAAAGGAAAAGCAGAATTCTAATTGCGCTGATTATAGCGAAGTACAAATTATAATTAATTATGTGTTAGCAAATTTTTTTTTTAAATCATAGTAAATTAATCACGCGGCACAAACTTAAAAAGTAAACACTACAACATACTTTAGAACAAAAAATTATATCTATTGCCATACAATTCCATATGGTTGTAGTTTTGATCTGTATTGTACGAACGGTCACATCTCTTTTATGGAGTATAAAAGTACCACATGATCTCCTGTTATTGAGGGATTAGGAGGCGGGCTCATTGATCCCCCAATAACAGAGGGTTATATGGTAATTTTTTACTCTATAAGAAAGAAGTTACTTCTCCTTAGAAATTTTAATTGTACGAAATGGGTATTTTGTTATGTAAATAATTTTGGTGTTGCCAAACTTCCTAAACTCAACATCTGTCAAGTTAGGACGGGAATTTGCTTATAATTTGTTTAACAACATCCTAAAAATAGATTACGCATTTGGGAGTTTTTATAGTACGGTAGAGTGAATGGTGTCAGGGAGGGAGATTGTTTGATTCTCTTTTTCACTCTATATTATAATTTTATTTACTATTTTGACAATTACTTATTTATAACTATAAATTTTAAATTTTTTTTAAATCTACACCACTTATTATTATAATTTGATGTCAATATTGAGAATCAAACAACCACTCATTCATTTCTACCAGTGATGTCTCCTTTTTTTTTTTTTTTTGTAATACATTGGGGATATAGGGGAGGAGATGGGAAACAGGGGAAGGGTAAGAGTGATTTAAACCAAAGACCTCCTATTTTAAACGAAAGAAACTTAACTACTGTAATACTTGTTCAAACCACTAACAATGATGTCTTGATGAAAATGACCTTGAGTCCCCAGCCATTACACTTAAGGGTAAATTTCATATATCATCTCCAACCATTATATTTCGATCAACTAGGTCCCTATTCTTTCTTTTCAATACCTTAAGTCTCCAAACTTTTATAAATAGGCACATAAGGTCACTGGTGCTATGAAAATGACCTTTATACCCCTTACTCTTTAGATTAAAAAAAAAACAAAAAGAATTTTAAAAAAGTAAAAATAATAAAAAAGAAAATAATTTCCAAAAATAATGTCTTCCTTATCCTTAGGGATGGCATAAAAGCCTCGAAAACCCGAACCCGATGAAAACCCGCCCCGAACGGGGCGGGGATTCCCCGCCCCGTTTTATAAACGAGGCGGGGACGGGGCACAAATCTGTGCCCCGTTTCAGATTCGGGGCGGGGTCGGGTTTGGGGTGCCCCGCCCCGAACCCCGAAATTTCAACTTAATTAAAATAAAAAAAAAAAATTGGTGTTGAGGTTGAATCAAACTCTCAACCATTAGTCGAACTTACCCCAACCTTTAACCAACTGCGCTGCCTCTAACTTGTGAATTAGTGCCAACAAAAAAAACAATATAGGGATTTTACAAAAAAAAAAAAAAATCGGGACAAATGTCGGGGATTTTCCTATCCCCGACCCGCCCCGCCCCGACTCACTCGGGGATCGGGGCGGGGTCGGGGCGGGGTAAAAAATTTCGGGGCGGGGATGGGGAAGGCCAAACCCGACCCCGACCCGCCCCGTTGCCATCCCTACTTATCCTACCTACAAAATGACTCACTCACCCCCACAATTTGATCGGAAATAACAAACTTCGCCAACAAAAGATGAGACCACCTTTTTTTTTTTTTGTGAACTCCCTCATTACTATTAGAAATGACAAAAAAAGGACCTTCAACCTCTCCTTTACCAAAAAAAAAAAAAATGGTCTGTTTCTAGAACTTTTCATTTCCGAGCAAGTTGGGGCTGGGGGTGGGGTACCTAGGTAGAAAAAGTGAAGAAGAAATTATTTTTTATTTATTATCTTTAAAGAAAACTTTTTATTTTTATCTAAAAAGTAAGGATGGAATTGCCATTTTATAGGATCAGGGGACTTGTGTGTTAATTTATAAAATGTGGGGGACCTACAATGTTAAAAAAATGGGGCTCAACTAATACAAAAAATGCAAAAGTTGAGGACAATACGTGAAAGTTAACCTTTTTCAAAATTATGTTAGTCAAAATACTCAGAAAACAACAAATTGACCAAAGGCAAAAAGAAAAAGAAAAAGAAAAAGCAAAGGGAAGAGATTAGATTGGGGTGGGGTTAAAGGTCAAGTGAGGTGAGGAGTTCATTCTTCAAGTGGACAATGTCCTCAATGGGGCTTTTTGAGAGTAAACTTCGATCTTTCACGCACGCATAACGCATATAGTGAGTAATAATTCTTTTAAGTAATTTTAAAAATTTTCACCTATATTCATCCCATTAATATATTATTATTATTCGATTTTTTGAATCCACCATTAATACATTTTGCGAGATAAGTTACGATGAACAATGTTGCAGAAAAATGTGAAAAGAAATTCCTCTATTGTGACATCGAGTACAATGGAATCCAGTAGAAAGGGGCATCTCATGGTGGGAGTGCACCTATTCGTTCTAGTATGATAATCATTATTCACTATCTCAACCCAAAATAATCATTATTCAAATATAGTGGCAAAATTTCAAAATGGGTGGTCCAAATCAACTTAATTCTGATGGAGAATGTGAGGATGGCCACTGAGATTGGGGTGGAACAAAATATAACACAAAAGGGGGGAAAAGTCCTTCCTAATTTCTTTTTCGCTTCCTCTTTTCTTTCTTTTTTTAATAATAATGTAATTTAAATTGTACGGTTGAAAATCCAATCCCAGTAAGAAAGTATATGTGTTCCCTATTTCCCAAGCATAAGGTACAACGCGAGCAGCAGTTAATAATTTGTGACACTTGAGGTTGACCACCAGCATGACTAGGCGCATATCCAGCCAATTTATGGAGGTCTTTGGAGGAAATGTTTAAGTAATCAGGGTCGAATTTTTTACGAAACTCAATTTTCAACGAGATATTGCTATATGGTGTGTATCAGGTGAGGTGTCAGTCTGTGATTAAAAACCAAACTCAGTCAAAAATTAGGGCCGGTTTCCATAGCCAGACTGGGTCTTTGGATCTAATGATAGATTTTAGTATTTTGTATGTGATTCGAGAAAGAATAAGTCATTGAGGAGCAATATTTTTAGAGGCATCACAGATGTGGTAAAATATTGAGTATAATCTTCAACCTTTGCCCTTTTCTTAAGATTTATTGTATCTTTTCTTTGTGGTAAATTTTTTAGACATATTTCTCAAACTATATATATATATATTTTACGTAAAAACAAGATAGTTTCCATTTCACCTTTTTCAGTCTAAAAACACTTGCTAAATCAGGATATATCATCTTGTTAGTTGGTGTAATATACTAATATTGGCCATTGATTTCTATTTTACTTTTTAATTTTATTTATCTTTTTAATTTATTACAAATTTATAGATCCCTTTTTTATATTTTATTTCCCATTTTTTCATTTCTATTTTTTATATTATTTACAGATATGTTTGATTTAGCTTATTATTATTACTATCGTTTCCAATTTTTAATTCCAATTACTAAATCAGATTTTATTTTATCCAAAATTACCTCTCTATCTTTATTCACATTTTCCTTCCTCCCTCTAATAGAACTCCCTCTGTCTTGAACTTTTGCAAATCTCTCTTACTCTACATTTAAGTTTTTCACTCCTTATCTTGAGTAATTTTATTTTCAATCGATTTTCTTTATTTCTAGTTTCAATTTATTTCACACTGTCGGATAACTTTCGGATTGGTTCTGATATTCGCCAACGTTTAGAAAATCAGACCTGCCATCAAATTAGAAAAACTAACAGTTCAGGGTCATCAGACCAATTTTAATTAAATAATTGAAAACAATAATAATTTTTACCTAAAATAATATTGAAATTTTATTATTTTTTTAAGAGTCATCGAAAATATGACTTTGGGTATAGAATGTGTCATGCCCCTAAATTTACTACCTTATTGTCTCAAAATATCGGTAGCGGAAGCATTCAAATATATATCTTAATTCAAAATTGAGGGCGAGACTTTACAAATACAATTCAAAAATATAGAGACGTTTTCGCTGCACACTCTAATAATTAAATATATTGTGGGCTACCCACAACGAAACCTCAGCCACACACTGAAATTTCAATCACACACATGTATGTTCTCTACCTTTGGGACGATCTAGCTACAGCTCAAAATTCAATACTTACAAGATTGTAAAAAAATGGGGAGTTAGCACAAAGTACTCAGTGAATAACATGTACTGGCCCACACAAAATAATACAGGTATGATCACAAGTTGACAAAGATACAAAGATACAATGTTCGGGTATATAACTGGTTTAGCCTCTATCTATAACCCATACAATACAAATATATACAAAATGACCAAGACCATATAGTAAGGTCATAATGCCACAAATATTACCACAAAGCAATGCAAAACGTGTAGACAGCGCCACTAGCGAACCCTAAGAGCAACTAACAATGGTTTATCCAAAGCAATGGTGCACCATCAATCATCAAAAGTCAAATATAATTAAAGGAAGGCATGGTTCCAAAAGAGAGAGGGAAAGCAGAAAGAGAGAACCAAGAAATAGAACCAATGCACGTGTTACTCACAAAGAATGCCAAAATCATTTAACCATGTGTATCAAGAGAGGGAGAGAACCAAGATATGTGTTACTCACTTCAAAGATTCCTCGAATAATCCCAAGTGGAAAAATGTCATTAAAGTCTTGATATTCCTTAATTAAAGCTATTTTTTGAGTTATGATCTAACCATATAGGAGACTTTTCCAAGTGTCAATTGGGTGTTTTGGTGGGTTTTTATTGGTATTTCTCCACCCTTCCTCATTTTGGAAGAATTTTGGATGGTAAGTGGAGAATTTGGAGCAACTTAATGGATTTCCTTAGCTTGAGGCCTTTTTATACTTGTTAAATTTACTTATATTTAAGTAACATTTGAAATCTACAAATTGTAAAAGTAATAAGTGTCTTGCAATTTGGCAAAACTAGCACCATTCCTTAATTACAAAAATAGCACGTCTTATAATTCAAATTATAAAATAACAAGTGTCTTGCAACTTGGCAAAATGAGCAAATTCATTATTTACAATGATGAAAAATGTCTTTATACTTGGCAAATCTAACATGTCTTGGCCATTATATTTAATTACTATATTTTGGATCATATTATTTAATAGCCATATTTTTAAATTTAGGCATTTGTTTGATTGATAAGCTTTTAGTTTTGGAATGAAAAATTCACGTATTCATTCCATTTATTGGCAAAATAATTATCATGTCACCAAACTTATTGTTGATTTTTTTGCAGGAAATTACAGAAAGGGAATCTCACAATGGTTATTTAGTGAAAAGAATTGAGAATATATATATATATATATATTAACCTACTTGGGGAAGGATTTATAATAGGACCTTAGCTTATAGACCTTCAGTTTCCTAAAAGTTCAAAATTTTAATAGATCATTACTGAAAAAAATTTCATTGTAAATCAGTGAACTATATTCGTCTTTACCCCACACTATTAGATTATTTTCCGTATTGATTCCAGTATTCGCAAATATTCAAAAAGTCAGACTTGTCATCGAACTAGAAAAGCTAATAGTTTAAAATTATCAGACTGATTTTAATTAAATAATTGAAATAACTAATTTTTAACTAAAAAATGTGGAAAAAGAACATTCGATTTTATAATTTTTTGATCTCTACCGTTTAAAAAAAAATGTTGAACTTTTACTCCTTTTTTTAATAGCCATTGAAAATATAACACTGGACATAGAAAAAAATCTCACATTGGTTATTTAGTGAAAATAATTGAGAACGTATGCTTATATAAACTTACTTGGAGAAGGGTTATGCATAATAGGACCTTAGTTTATGGGCTTTGAGCTTCTAAAAGGTTTAAAATTTTAATAGACCATTATTGAGAAAAAGTTTATTGTGAACTGTATCTGTTTTATTTCACACCATCAGATTATTTTTCTGATTGATTCCAGTATTTGTAAATGTTCAGAAAACTAGACCGGTCATCGAATCAGAAAAGTCAACATTTCAAGTTCATCAAATTGATTTTAATTAAATAATTGAAATAAATTAATTTTTAACTTAAAAATGGAAAAAAATTCGATTTTATAATTTTTTAATCTTTACTATTTGAGAAAGTTGAATTTTTTTTAAGAGCCATTGAAAATATAACTTTGGGCATAAACAAAATCTTATATTGGTTGTTTAGTAAAAAAATTGAGGATGTATGCCTATATTAAGCTACTTGAAGAAGAGTAATGTACAATAAAGCCTTAGCTTATATATCTTAAGCTTCCAGAAAGTTTAAAATTTTAAAGGATCATTATTGAGAAAAAGTTTATTGTGAATCGTATGTGCTTTTATCTCACACCGTCAGATTATTTCTAGATTGATTCCAGTATTCGTAAATATTCAGAAAACTGGACTGATCATCAAATAGGAAAAGCTAACGATTCAAGGTCATCAGACGGATTTTAATTAAATAATTAAAATAAATTAATTTTTAGCTAAAATAATGTGGAAAAAGAATATTCGATTTTATAATTTTTTATCTTTACTGTCTAAAAAAGTTGAAATTTTATTCATTTTTTAATAGCCACAAAAAATGTGACCTTGGGAATAGAAAGAAAATCCTACATTGGTTATTTAGTGAAAAGAATTGAGGACGTATGCCTATATTAAACTACTTGAAGAATGGTTATATATAATAGGGGATTAGATTATGAGCTTTGAGCATCCAAAAAGTTTAAAATTTTAATAGACCATTATTAAAAAAATATTTATTGCTAAACGGTGAACCGTATCTATCTTTTATCTCACATCCTCGGACTGTTTTCCGGATTAATTCCAATATTTACAAATTTTCTTCAATGTTTTCCTTAGTTTTTTAAGACCATTTTTTATGTTCATTAATGAAAGATGATGTATTACGGATAGTACCTATATTGTTTTTCTTTACACACACGTAAACAATTAAATATTATAATTTAAGTGATATTGGAAATGTGACATTGAGTATAAAAAGGGAATTCCGCATTAGTTATTTAGTGAAAAGAATTGAGAGTGTATGCTTATGTTAAGCTATTTTATATTCTAGTTTTTCTCTCTCTAAATTTTATGGTCTCTCTCCTATTTTGGCCTTCCTTTCTACCTTCTATGGGAGAGTAGATCCCTCTCCCCAGCCCCCAACCCATACTAGATGGTTTTCTGCAGTCGGATGATTATACTCCAAACCTAGCCCAAATGTTTCCACCTTGCAATTGCCCCATAGATCATCTAGCCTCCATCGTGCCACACATTAAAATGTTAGACGCCCCCTCTTTGAAACTCTTACACCGTCGACAGCCCGGTGAGCATAACTCCAAGCTCTCACCCGCCTCGCCTAATACTCCTTTTCACCCTCTAAAATTGCTGCTTCTGGAAGACTTTTCCCACCTTTCCTCACCCCAGACTGAGTCTGGTAAAAATCATGTACCCGCCTCTGCTCTAAAGTAAATAGCTTTCTCTCATGTGTTCTTTTTCTTGAGGGATCCTCTTTTCATGGTAAACCTAGCTTTTTCTTCTCTAAAAAGCTCCTAAACGTCCTTGAAACTCCATGTAAGTATATTTTAATTGAGAAATTCTCACACTCTCGACCGTCTATGGATCACATTCGTGTGGCTTTTCTGTGTTTGGGTTTCAAAGGACACTTTATTATTGGTTTATTAGATTCCAAGCATATTATCATTCATTTTGATCTTGAAGTCGATCACTTAAAATTGTTCTGGACTCCAGCATGGTTGATTAAGAGTTGAACTATGCGTGTGTTAAAGTGGCATTGAAATTTTGATCCTTTGATTGAGTGCCCAATTGTTCTTGTCTAGGTTACCCTCTCTGGCCTTCCTTATAACTTTTTTCAGCATGAAAATGCTATTCGTTCTATTGTTCGATCTCTTGGACACCCCTCTATATCGATAAGGCTAATGCAAACAAAACTCAACCCAATGTTGGTGGAGTTGTGTGGAAATTGATGTATCAAAAGCTCTTCTTTCTCGAATTTGGTTGGTATGGATGAATCCGGATTTTGGCAAAAGATTCAACATGAGAACCCACCATCATATTGCTCTTACTGTTTTCATTTAGGTCATGGTATTTATTCTTGTCTATGTTTCAAAAAGGTCCAAAAAGGGAAGGACATTCTAAAAGATGATGGGGTTGGTAGTTCAGGGGCTAAAGATACAGAGGAAGCCATACAGCGAAATGAGATAGGAAAGGATAGTTGTCAGTCAGAAAATCAGAATCCTGAGGTGAGAGAAATACAGCAAACAAAACGTGGAAAATCTTCTAGGTCTATCTCTGTGATAGGACCGGAGGGATAGAGCATACTAAAATCCTAATATGAAAGAAGGCAACGCCCAAGAAAGTTTGAAATTCAAAGTGGCGCAAGATAACCTCCGCCAACTAAAAGAAATCCTAGCCAAACATACTCCTTCTAAAACAAACAGGCCTCAGGAAATTGTGAAGGCCCACAACCTTGAAATGTTCAGCCAACACAGCCTAAATCAGGTTCAAGAAGAAATTCAAAACCCCAGCCTAAATGTTAAACAAAAATCTTCCAAACAAGAAAATTAAAACCGCAAAAAAAAAAGAAGACTAAAGACGGCCCAGTTAAAAATCAGGAAGATTGGGCCTTATGATACCCATCGAAAAGAAGGCTGACCCCAACCCATTCAAGTTCCTGGCTGATCTTGAGGAAAATTTGGAACCAGGTGAATGATTGAAGGGAATAATTTCTTTAATAAGCCAGAAGATTTTGAGAAATTTCAAAAACTATTTGATGTCCTTCAGAGAGAGAAAGAATTGTATTAACCCTTTAGATGAAGAACTTAGCAGTGAAGGACAGTGGTTTGCTAAACTTGAGGAAGAAGAAGGCTCTGGTTCATCAGAGAACAAAGGCTACCCACAAGCCAATAAGTCAATATGATTAATACACTTGTTTGGAATATTAGAGGTATAGCAAAAGAAAAATGCCAAAAGAAGAATAAAGTCTCTTTCCTGTGAATATAAATCTAAGTTGCAGGTCATAATTGAGCCTTTTGATGACAGTCAAAAGGTTGCTATTTTTGGGCAGTGGTTGGGCTTTGAAAATTTCATAGAGAATTCTAGAGGCAAAATTTGGGTTATGTGGAAGAATGATTTGGAATGCACTATTATTTTCAATGGTGAACAACATATACATATTCTTATTCATGATCCTGGCTCAAATACATCTAGTTTCTTTATTGCTGTCTATGCTAGCTGCTCTTATATCAGACGTAGATCTCTCTCGAATAACCTGAGGAGTTTTGTGAACTTGATCAAAGGACCTTGGCTTGTGGCTGGGGATTTTAATTGTGTCCTAACAGCCTTGGATAAAAGTGACAAGAGTATCGAACATCGCATACCTCTTGAGGACTTTGAGAAAATTATTAGGGATTGCGAGCTTAATGAGATTGGCCAATTTGGAGACAAGTTCACTTGGTCAAATGGGAGACTATGGGAAAAGTTGGATAGAATTTTTGGTAATACTGAGTTCATTGCTAATTTGGACACCTTCTCAGGATATGTACTAAATAGAAGTGGATCGGATCACTCTCCTTTGATTCTAGTTCAGGAGTAAATCTTTTGCAAAAGGTCCCACATTCTTCAGATTTATCAATGTGTGGACCAAACATCACTTTTTTTGGGTATGGTTTAGAAAAATTGGGAATTACTTTTGCAAGGAAGTGGCATTTGGGTGCTGTGGTATAAATTGATTAAGCTGAGAACTGAGCTAAAACAATGGAGTCTAAACACTTTTGGCAACGCTTTTTCTAAGGTTAAAAAAGTAGAATGCTTGGTTGAGGACTTACAGGATAGCTTTGATGACTTTCCTTCCCCAGAAAATAGAAGACAATTACATGAAGGCCAAGCTATCCTTTTCAATGTGTTGGCTATGAAGAGGGATTTTTGGAAACGAAAGGCTGCTATTAACTGGATTAAAACACCCGATATTTCCATTCAAAAGTCCAGTGTCAAAAAATTAAAAGAAGAATCACTGCTATTGAAGAAGGAAACCAAATAATTGATGATCTCAATCTCATTAAAGAATATGCTATTATGTACTTCCAAAACTTATACACTGAGGAGCAATGTGACTGCCCTGGGGAGTTTACTTCCAACATTGAAGCATGTATTACCCCTGAGAAAAATGTGATGATGCTGAATGTCCCTTCTGACAGTAAGATTAAATCTACTCTCTTTAGTATGCAAAAAGATAAAGTTGTGGGTCCTGATAGGTTCACAACTCATTGTTTCCAAGTGTGCTGGGATATTATTAGGATTGATGTTTGTAACGCTGCTAGGGACATCTTTGCTAGACAATTTTTGCCTAGATTCTTCTCCAACACTACTATTAACCTGATTCCAAAGAAGTCAAATCCTAAAAGTTGGAAAGATTTTCGTCCTATTAGTCTTTGCACTGTTTTTAACCAGATTATTTCTGAAGTCATCTCTTCCAGACTTGCTAGAATTCTTCCTCACATAATCTTTCATAACCAATTTGGCTTTGTCTCTCAAAGAGATATAGTTGGTAACATCTTACTTGCTCAAGAGATGATCTCTCAACTGGATAAGAAGACTAGAGGTGGTAATGTGATTATTAAGATTGGCTCAAAGAAGGCTTACGATAAAATAAACTAGAACTATATTTTCAGTATCTTTAGCGCCTTTGGTTTTGATATAAGATGGATCGCTCTCATTAATAGATGTATCTTTTCATCTTGGTTTTCCATTCTCCTTAATGGATAGGCTATTGGTTTCTTCCGTTCATTCAGAAGACTAAGACAACCCACTGTTACCTAGCTTATTTATCACTGCTACTGAAGTACTCTCCAGAAGTTTAAATCACATGGTCTGCAATAATCCTTGTTGGAAATACTCTATGGAAGAAAAGTGGATGGTTTCTCACCTGGCCTTTGATGATGATCTAATAATTTTTTCTTATGGTTCAAAAGCTTCAATTGTTGTTATTGATAAAGTGCTCCAGTCCTATGAAGCATGTTCTGGTCAAACAATAAATAGAGGTAAATGTAGTGTTCTGCTACCATCCAAAATGCCTGAAGGTCAAAAAAGCTTTATCTATCAAACTTTGAATTTTATTTTGGAAAGTCAGCCTATTACCTATCTTGGAGTTCCTATCATTAAAGGCAGAAGAAAATTTGTCATTTTGATAAACTTGTACAGAAATTAAGAACAGGATTTCTAGACTAGAGAAGAAAGCATTATCTGCTGGGGGTAAGTTGATCCTGATAAAAAGTGTCCTTGCTACTATGCCTATTTACCTTCTTCAAGTTCTACAACCTCCCACTACTATTCTAAAAAAGATTGAAATACTTTTTGCGAGGTTCTTTTTGAGAGACTCTGAGCAGTGTAGTAAACTCCATTGGACTAAATGGCCTAGCTTATGCAACCCTACTACTAAGGGTGGAGTTAGGTTACATAGGTAGGAGGACATTGTTCATAGCTTTAGTGCTAAATTATGGTGGAAATTCAGGCAGCAACTGTCATGCCCCCCAAATTTATTCCTTTACTTTCTCGTATTATCAATGTTTAATGGTAGCGAAAGCATTTGAGAAATAAATATCGATTCAAAATTTGAAGGCGAGATTTTACCAATACAAATCAAACACTATTATAATATTATGTTATTATAACTTTACAATAACTATTACGGCCACCCACTTCGAAATCTCGGCCATACACCGAAATCTCGATCATATACATATACCTTCTCTACCTTGGGACGACCTGGCCACAAAGCTCTTAAATCAACACCTACAAGGTTGTTAAAGGGAAAGGAAAAGTGGGGTGAGTATAAAGTACTCAGTGAATAACGACATCCGTTGGCTCATGTGAAATGCAAAAAAGGCCATAATGCCACAAAGGAAACCATTTATATGCACGAGTCAGGCCATCATTAGCTTAGCCTCTACTCGTAAGCGCAAGACACAAAGATTCAATGATTTGAAATGACCAAGATAACTTAGTATGGTCAAAATACCACAAAGATTACCGCACAACAAGACATACGGCTAGACAACACCACTAGTAATACCCAAAGGCAAGAAACAATTATTTACTCAAAACAAGTGTGCACACTGAAGTATTTAATGCAAAAGTAATACAAAAGGAGCATGAGAAGCAATTATGCACAATCAAATATCGAATACTAAAGAGTTTTAAGGAAGGCATGTGTTTCGAAGAAGGAGAGTCAAGGCACGTGTTACTCACCTTATGATTTCCCAAAGATGGCTCGAATAATTTTAATGTAGAAAAGTGACTCTAAAGTCTCGCTATTTCCCAATCAAAACTATTTTTTTTAAGTTAGAATCTTTTTATATATGATAAGGACACTTTTTCAAGAGACAAATAGGTATTTTTGTAGGTTTTAATGGTTGTTTTCTGCCTTTCCATAGTCATGGATGAATTTGGTGTGTTTGGGAAGGCAAAGGGATGGGCAAAGAGTGTTGAGGAATTTTGAGGACCCAATTGCCCTATTTATAATTGTTAGAATTCAATTGTTTTTAAATCTCCTTTGAGTTCCGCCATCGTAATGAGCCAAGTGGCACGTTAGACACCATACACTTGTAGGGGTGACTTGGCTAAAGTAGGTTCGTTCATTTATTGCTCAGGAAATCCTTTTACTTTGTGTTGTCTTTCAATTAAGTCACCGTACTTTGATTTTTATTACTTAGGGTCCTTTCACTTAAGTTAAAATAAGTCTAGCCCTTAAAATTTTAACTTATCAAAAGGACCAAATTGTTCATAAAACATACTTAAAATTTATTGATCCCGATTTTAAAAACTTTTGGGATGTTACAGCAACAATCATTATGGGCCAAGGTGATCAAGGATAAGTATTGCAAAAAACAGCACCTTGTGATTTTCACCCCAAAAAATCATCATTCCCATATTGTCAAACGCAGTTTCAGTGGTGCTAAAGTGGTTGAACCCCTTATTGCTTGGAAAATTGGAGTGGGTGAATGGTCCTTTTGATTTCACTGGTAGGTGGGAGAAAAGCCAATTTACCTCAAGTTTGGACAACACTTTATTGCGACGAACCATCTTAGTAAGGTGATGGATTACTTTGGCCATAGCGGATAAGAGGTTGATAAACTCCTTAGGGTGATCCGTGAACAGATGGTTCTGGAAGTTATGCAAATCCAACTTAGTCAAGGGACGGATGATATCATTTGGGCCCCTTCTGGCAAAGGAAAATTCAAAACTAAGGTCGCTTGGAACAAAATTATATGCAAGCACACTAAGCAAAAGTCATGGGCCATCATTTGGAGTAGTTTCATTCCTAAGAAAATTAGAATTTTCTGCTGGAAACTATGGCATGGATGGATTGCTGTTGACTCATTGGTGTAAAAGAGGCTTCAAATTCCTTTTGTTTCTAAGTGCCAATGCTGTGCTAAATGGGAAACTAGCGAGCATTTCTTTTTCCAAGGCCCTTTAGCTGTGTCTGTTTGGAACCATTTCTTCAACGTCTGTGAAATGGTCTAGAGCTGAGATTGGTGTGCTAAAAAGGAATATCGATGGAGCCTGGAGTAGTTTGGAAGGGTATATAGCCATTGGAGGAATTGTTTGAAATCATAAGGCATCACATCACCTTACTTTTTGTTTGTTCCTCGGTAAAGAAAACCCTCTTGAAGCTGAAGTCATGGCCGCTGTTGCTGGGATTCAAATCTGCAATTTGAAAAACATCCTCATTGCCGAAGTGGAATCGGATTGTACTAAGGTCATTGATATACTCACCTTAAACAAGAAACCACCGTGGAGGCTGAAACAGATTTTTGAAATTGGTAAAAGAGGTTGTCGGGAATCCAGAGTTTCCCATAAACATACTTACAATCAAGGTAATTTGGTTGCGGATGCTCTTACAAAGAAGAGTCTACGGAAACACCAAAACTTTCTTCGAAGAAAGAGAGCTTTCTGGTTTTATTAAAGGTTTGGTTGACATGGACGCCATGGAGATCCCATCTATCCGAACTCAACATCAACCCTCTTACTCCCATGATTCTCTTCCTCTTCATTTTGACAAATAAGAGCATAATTTTTAGGGAGAGAAACTCAGTTTTCACTGCCCATTCTCCACACTTCATCCCAAGCTCCACTACTTTTATTGTTTATCCATGAAACATTTGAGTATTTCCTCCCTTTTGAACACTAACCGGTTCACTCCCACTTCCTCAGTTTGTTTTATTTTTCTTTTGTGCAGATTTTGGACAGCTTCTTGCAAGCTTTTTGACATTAATATTTCAATGACCAGAAAGGTGAACCTATGTGATAGTGCATGTGGCTCAACAGTTACCATCCCCTACCAACCTTCTGCTTTGTTCGTTTCCCATTTACTAAGCTTCTCAACTACTCAGATTACCCATTGCACATTTATTCTTGTTCAACTACCTTTTCCTTTTACTTAAACCAACCCCACTGCTTTGTTTATATCCCCCCTTGTTACTTTGAATTTCACTCATTCTCACCAAGCAAAATGAAACCAATCTTCTTACCAAATAGAAAATAACCACTTGCTTGGTTTCCACACCCAGAAATGTTCCATGTTATCCTCTCAGGAGACCCTCCTATTTCCCTGATTTTCAATTGTGAGGAGGAATATACACTCTTTATCCTTGACTCCTCGGTGGATCTTGCAGAAACGTACGTCAACATGCATCAGAGCATCTTTAACTATTTCATTGTCGACAATAACATCGACGAGAACACTCCAAAACCATTGAAGAAACTGTACGAAGAAGTCCTTCAGGCGGTCTTTGCATTACCAACAGAATTTGTTTTTGCTTTTGACCCAGTTGCCAAAGATTTTGATGATTTTGTTGAGTTTAAATGCAATCACTTCAGTATGGACCGTATCAAATGCTTATATGAGACTGAATGAAGAATGATGGCAGAGGAAGTCTTTACCCTCAGAGAATGATTCCCCAGCATTCATAAAATTGATATTCAGGAGATTGTCCTTATGCAACATGTCAAGTTTGGCAATCTTAATCTAGATGATCGGTCAAAGTTCAACTCGATTACCATAAAAAAAAAAAAAAGAAAGAAATCAGAAATTCAAAAGGAAAGGAGCCGGCATTAAAGATTTCAATTGGTTAGATGAATTTCCTAGTTGGGATGAAAAGATCCCTTTGCTGCAGCTTTGCATTTGAAGTTTTCTTGGTTCTGTTTCTTCTTTGTGTTTTTGTGGGTTCTTTGTCTCTGTGTTTGGTTTTTGTGTTGTCTTCTCTCTATTTTTTTTTTTTTAAAGCTTGTTGCTCCTTTGCCTCGTTTCTGGCTCTCTTGTTTGACCTGGTGCATGTACTTTTGATTTCCCATTGAAATAAATTTCGCCACCTTTGGTGGTTTTCTTAAAAAAAAAAAAAAAAAAAAAAAAAAAAAAAAAAAAAAAAAAAAAAAAAGATACTTGGAGAAGTATTATGCATGATAGAGCCTTAACTTATCCTTGTACTTTCAAAAAGTTTAAAATTTTAATAAATTATTATTGAAAAAAAGTTTATTATGAACCGGTGAACCATATCTGTCTTTATCTCACATCATCGATTATTTTCTAAATTGGTTCCAGTATTCGAAAATTTTCTTCAATGTTTTCCTTAATTTTTTTCTTTTAAAACCATTTTTTATTTTTATTAATAAAAGATATCATAGTACGGATAGCACATATATATATTATTTTTCTTTATACACATAAATGATCAATTATAAAGTTTAAAGGCTATTGGAAATGTGACTTTCAGCATAGAAAAGAAATCTCACATTGGTTATTTAGTGAAAAAATTGAGGTTTTATGCTTATATTAAGTATTTGGAGAAGAGTTATGCATAATAGGGCCTTAGTTTATAAGCTTGAGGTTTCAAAAATTTCAAAATTTTAATGGATTATTATTGAAAAAATGTTTATTGTAAACCAGTAAATTGTATCCATATTTATCTCACGCTGTCGGATTATTTTTCAGATTAGTTTCAGTATTAGCCAATTCCTGATTTTCCAATTGAATTAGTTATGATGATTCAGTTCTTTAAATACTGATTAAATTAAGATAACATATTAAAATATTTAATCTATAGAATGTGTATGTTATGAAAAATTAGATATCATCAAACGGGACAATAAATTACACGTGTATTTTGTAGAAAATTTTAATGTTCGCTCATAGACAATTTTATATAGATATTTTGAGGGTTATAAATTGAAAAATTTTGAAAATTATGATATATGTTAAAGATGACCAAACAATAAATTCTACTATAAATGTTGTAATATATGTATTATCGTTCATTATTTATTCTAACTATGTTTATCAGATATAACATATTTTCATGTGCGTTATACACTAGCAGCCTTATACAAACCCCAAAAATTTTCTTTAATGTTTTTCTTATGTGTTTTTGTGCAGATTATTTTTTATCTTCATTAATGAAAGATATCGTATTATGGGTAACACCTATATTATTTTTCTTTACATACATAAACAATTAAATATTATAGCTTAAATCTTTTTTATACAATTATATTTAATCTTTTTAAATTATTTATATTGTCTGATATTATCACACATGCAATGTACGTGTGAAGTAACAAGTTGATTAAAAAAGTAATAAAACTCATGCGGTCGAATGATATATTTATCCACACCCTAAATTAAGCGATTTTACTAAAAAACTAGATAAGTTTCCTTAATCCCTATATGGCAGTGAGTTGGAAGCATTTTGGACAACTTCATTGCACAGTCAGCATTTTTGTTTCCTTTGTTTTTTTGGCGGCGCGGCCCACCATTTTGTTTTTTTTAACCTCATTTACTCACCAAAAAAACCCTAAGTTCCAGCCTTACCTGCCCCCCTCTAAAACCTCAAATTGCAAAGACATTAAGTTGCCATCCCCTTTCTGAATTTCCGGCAGCCGCCCTCCCTAAACGTCTCATCGGAGCAGACCAGCCACCACGCCCGAGTTCCTATGGCTGGCAGCCACCCTGACCCCCAAATCATCTACTTCTTCTCGGCCCCAACACAAAGAATCGCGGAGGAACCCTTTTCCGATGACGTTGATTGCCTTGGACCGAGGATGTGGCTGAGTTCGGCTCTAGATCGACTACAAATGTGTGGTGGCGGAAATCTTTTTCTGATTTGGGGGTGCGGGTCGCTGTCGACGGGTGTTCTCCAGCATTCTTGTAGTGGGGAGAGGCTAGGATAGACGGGAGAAAGGTCGGGTACGATGAAGGGGCTGCCGGAATTCAAGAGAGTGGATGGTTGGTTTGGTTGCTGCCATCTGGGGGTTTTTGGAGGGGTCGGGGGAGGGACGGGTTCAAGTAGGAAGAAATGCTGAGTTGGGAATTTGGGCCCGTTATTTCCTAGTAAAACTGCTTAATCAAGGGTTTGGCTCTTTTTCCTTTTTTTTTTTTTTTAATTTTTAGGAAAGGTTTGATTCTTCTTACTTACAACTTGCTTTCACTTGAATTAAAAGATAGGATTAAATACACACACACACACACCAGTATTTGAATGTGGAAAGTAAGAAAACAATTGCAAATTTCCCTGATGCAAAAGATCAGGAACCATTCATTTTGGCCATGTTCTTTTTTCATTATGTATTATAGTTGGAGAAGGGTTGAAATGTATCTGCTTCCTTTCAGCTGTACCTTTCTTTGATGTATGAATTAAATCTAAAAATTTTGAAAAAAAAAAAAAAAAAAAAATCCAGAAGCGCGCGCGCACAGCCAAATATACTAGTGCAAGAGATTTATTTCATTCTTGCCCATAGAAAGTAGAAGTGTAAAGTAAGAGCATCGTCAATACACAGTGGTGGTAATCATAAAATAATATAACAATTGACAAAAAGGTGATTATTTGGAACATAAAATGCTTGATATTTGTTATCTCATGACATTCTCTATGACAATGTCAAGTATACTAATTTATCCAAGTAATAAATTTCTTTCTTTTGCCAAAATACCTAATAATAACTTGTCAAATATATAATGTGGATATTGTTTAAAATATATATATATATATATAATGTGGATATTGTTGAATTAGAGAGTTTATTGAATGTAATTTCAATATTCTTTGCTATATATATACCGTCAATATTCTTACATTAGAGATGCTCTAAGATAACAAAGGATCGGTAGGGAGTTGTCAAAAAAAAAATTGAAAATCATGGTTCACCAATAAAGCAATAACCTTTACAAACTCAGGTAGATGAGACTTGCTGTGGGAAATCGCTAATAATGAAATCAGTAACAGAAGCGTCGTTGTGAGAAAAACACCCTGGTAAAACATGCTGATGTCAACCTAAGTTTTTAGTTTTCAAGAACCTTAAAAAAAATTAAATTCACCTAAACAAAATCTTTTATAAATAAATAAATAAGGGTACAATTGCAGCATGTCGGAGGACAAACTTTGTACTTTAACACTCAACTTTTCCCACATTCAGTGGTAACAATCCGAGTGGATGGGTGTACTTGTTCACGGTTCACATACAATGATTTATCCAAGCAACATATGGTCGCGTTGGCTACTATACACTTCAAAATGCACAATATCTATGTCATGTTAAATTATTTATTATTTATTTATGTTTGAAACCACAACATTATTAAGACCATATACCAACCAGTTTCTTGTCAATAGACTGCTAAACTAACAACGCCCAACA
>CAVNYN010256084.1:1887-23758 GCA_963692815.1 Nyctanthes arbor-tristis | reverse complement strand
ACTCTCAATATAGATGCAAATACACACACACACACACACACATATATATATATATATAGGTGGGGCATACTTTTTTTTGAAAGGAAAAACTTAACTTTCATTAGTCATAGAATCTTTCAATACGTCAAGCAATAGCTGCCTATTAAGCCACTGGGGAGCCAAGTTCATAATAGAAATATTGGGAGAAATTCTAGCATGCCTAGCCACTTTATGTGCTACTTTATTTGCTTGTCAGGGTGCAAAAATAATACTGAAGTTGTCATGCCTATTAAGAGATCTTCTAATATCTTCAATGATTAGCTCAAACTCCGTGGCATTGTCTTTATGTCTATGGATTGCATCAACTACAACTTTTGCATCTAATTCAATTGTCGCAACTTGATAGCCCAAGGATTGCACCCACAGAATTGCCTCACGAACACCAATGGCTTCTGCTTCTTTAACAACCCAAACTCCCATAAATACTCGTGTGCAGCAAGCAAGAAAACCTCCAGTCTCATTCATCAAAACCATGTCAATCCCAATACACTGGTCTGCTTCAAATAAGGCTGCATCTATGTTGCATTTAACAGTTCCATTGCTCGGTTTCTGCCATCCAATTCTTCCCGGCCTTTGCTGGATTGATGAGCTACACTTCGTCTTTACTTCATTCCATTCCTTCAAATAGCTTATGCCGTGGTTCACCATTTGCTTAGGGAAAACCTTTGGCCCGTCCACAGCTGTGAATTACGTTGTCTCCAAATTGACCACAAAATAGCACAAACATTCTCCATTATTTCAATGTCCTTTGTACTCAAATAATGGAAGAACCATTCTTTAAAATTCCCCCAAACACCGATATTCATGTTCAAGCGCATATACCTCCAGCAAGCTGTAGCAAAATCGCAACACACCAAAAAATGAAAGACAGTTTCCTCATATAGCCCACATATAAGGCATAAATTTGGTAGTTGAATTCTTTTATGCATTAGCCTCTCTCTCTTGTTGGTAAACGGTTCCAACAAGCTTTCCATAAGAAAAATTGGATCTTTAGAGGTAGATGCAATCGCCATAACCGTCTCCAATTGCTGTCCTCTTGAAGACAACCATAATCCTCATCCAATTCCAAAGCTACTCGATACCCCGATTTGACGAGGTAGTTTCCACTTTTACTAAAGTGCCACATCCATCTATCCCGTACAGCCATATTTGATAAAGGAATTCTAAATATTTCTCGGACATCTCTAGAGTTGAAGATTTCTCCCGGCAGTTGAGCATTCCACTCCTTCAAGCCTGGAACAAACAACTCATTCACCTTAGTATTGCTTAGCTTGTCAATTTCTGGAATAGTACGTAGCCAAGGGTCTCGCCAAACATTGATACTTCTCCCGTCTCCTACTCTCAATCGGCAGCCTTTAACCAACAATGCACGCGAACTCCAAATGCTTCTCCAAGTATAACTAGGATTAAATCCTAGTTGGGAAGATAAGAAGTCCCCTCTAGGGAATATTTGGCTTTGAGAATCAACGACACTAAAGTATTGGGGTCAGAAATTAATTTCCAACCTTGTTTGCCGAGCATTGCCAAATTGAAGGCTCTCAAGTTTTAGAAACCCATACATCCGTTTCCGATCTGATGCAAAGCCGATCCCATCTAAGCCAGTTGATTCCTCGGTTGCCATTAGATTTTTGAACCCCACCAGAACGAATTCATCATTCTTTCAAGTTCTTCGTCTAATAACAACGGTAGCAAGAAGACTGACATACAATAGGAAGGAATGGCTTGCGCAACAGCCTTGATAAGAACTGTTCTTCCTGCCTTTGATGATAGTTTTGATTACCATCCTTGAATCCTATTCCAAGTACGGTCCCTTAGGAATTTGAAAACATCTTTTTTCTTACTACCAATAAGAGAAGGCAGCCCTAAATCAAGCGGAGCGGACACTCTCAGCAAGGCTGACACGTTGTTTCTAGTATCCTGATCAAGACTTGCGCTGAAGAAAATCCCCGATTTGTCAAAATTGATAGACTGACCCGAAGCTTCTTCATATCTGTTGAGAATACTTTTACTGGTCTCACCTTCCTGCGCATTAGCTCTAAAAAAGAAGAAGCTATCATCTGCGAAAAAAGATGTGATATGCAAGAAGCTATTCTTTCAACCTTACAACCATGAATTTCCCCTCTGAGTTCAGCCTGTTGTATGAGGGAAGATAGACCATCAGCATAGATGATGAATAAGTATAACGATAGTGGATCTCCTTGTCTTAAACCCCTCTTAGGTTGAATAGGACCAACTTCTCGCCTATTAAACAGAACCGAATAATTAACTGTAGTAACACATAGCATAATAGTCTCCACCCAATCTGAATCAAAGCCCATTTTTAGCATAATCTTCCGTAAGAAATCCCAACATACTCTATCATATGCCTTACTTATATCCACTTTTAATGCCACTTCTTCATTTTTCCCTCAGGTCTTCCGCTATATGTAATGAATCAGCTCAAAGGCCACAATTACATTGTCTTGAATAGCTCTTCCCGGGATAAAGGCCGATTGTAATTTTGAAATCACTCCAGGGAGCAAGTTCCTCAGACGATTGGCAAAAGCTTTTGCTATAATCTTGTGGAGAACATTGCATAAGGCAATGGGTCATAGGTCTTTCATAGAGGCTAGTTCTTGGCATTTCGGTACCAAAGTGATCAGAGTATTGTTCAGAGTTCGTGGGAACGCCTTTTCATTTAGCCATTGAATGCACACGCTAAATATTTCTTCACCAATAAAAGGCCAAGATTTTTGGAAAAAAGCCACATTTAACCCATCCGGTCCTGGTGATTTGTCAGGATGCATTTGATCGAAAGCCATTTTGAACTCTTCCTTTGAGAAAAACTCTCAAAGCTTACCATTTTCATAGTCAGAGACATACCTTGAAACAGCCCCAAATATCTCGTCCGGCCTAGCTTCTTGTTCAGTAAATAAATGCTCGAAGTACTCTTTGACTATCATGCATAGCCTTTCCTGATCTTCGATCCAAACACCAGCATAATTCTTGAGCCTTTGGATAGTATTCCTCCTGTGACGATTAGAAGCCGCTACATGAAAATATTTAGTGTTCAAATCGCCATCTTTCAGCCAATGAGAATTTGCTCTTTGTCGCCAATATGTCTCTTCTTGTAAAAGGATAGTCCCAAGTTCATTTCTATTTGCTTGATAGAGTTTAGCCGCCTCTTTACATGGGTTCCCCCGCATCCCTTCAAGCTCTTTGTTAAGGCATTTAATCTGTCTTTTGAAATATCTGGTGGAAATCTTCCCCCAACTCGCCATCTTGCTTAAGAACGGTCAAGTTTTGGAATAATGTCTTCGTCATCGATCCTCTCTTGTGAATCTCTTAGTACATCATCAAAACCCGGCTCATTCATCCAGCAATTCTCAAACTTTTTACGGATCACAAGATTATGCTTGTGTTCTCTTACCATCTCCAGTAATATAGGCGAATGATCAGACACTAGAGCCACCAAATTAAGAAGTTTTGCATCAGAAAAAAATCTCATCCAGTCATTCGACGCAAAGGCATGATCAAGACGTTCTTGCACCCAATTATTCTTTTCCCAAGTAGACTGATGGCCATATAAAGGCAATTCATTTAAGGAACAATCAGTAATAGTCTCTCGAAATCTTCCGATCTCAAATAATTTGGATGGTCATTGACTCCTTGCTTATCAGCTGATTGCAAAAGATCATTAAAATCACCAATACAACGCCATGGCAACGGTGATAGCCCATACAAATATCGAATAAAATTCCAAGAATCTCTACGTCTATTACGTTCAGGGAATCCATAAAAGCCCGTTAGACGCCATCGTCCCACATTTGTATCAACAACTTCCAAGTCAATATGATTTTGAGAATATCCAGTTATAGTGAAGCTATTTTTGTCTTTCCACAATACGGCCACACCACCACCCCTTCCAAGTCTATTGACAGCAAAAGCACAATCACACTTAAGTTTTATTTTTATTTCATTTATTTTATTTTTATAGACCAGAGTTTCAAAGAGAAATATAACATTCGGCAAACGAGATTTCACAATCTCATATAAAGCAAGAACTGCATGAGGGTTGCCGAGCATGTGGGGCATACTTATTGATGCAAAAGATATGAAACTCATAATTTGTTCTTAGCTAGAAAATGCATTTTCGCAGTAACCTCAAAGACCAATTTCCACTACATGTAAAACTCTACTCCCATTCGCGGATATGCTCCAACTCATGGCTTGCTTTCTAAAGATCACGCCTTCAATCATCTACAAATTTAGAGAAAATGAGGAAGTGAGTACAAAGTACTCAGTGAATAATAAAATCCTTTAATTCGCCTTTCGTTTGAGAAATTCTTTTTCAAGAAAACATGAAATGCATAAAACCTTTGGATGCACAAGAGGGCCCTATTACTAGTTAAACTACTACTCGTAGCGCACAATTATATCATTCAATATCAATTCAATCATGATCATGTACATTCAAGTGGATCCACATTCAAATCTCGATTGACCCCTACTGAAATTTCCATATAGAGCAATACAAATACAAAGCAAATACCATACTAATTATCACCCATTTCGGTATCATTAGATGGCTCCTAGTATGACAACAAAATAAAGCAAAGCAAAGACAAGACGGGTAGAATATTAACTAGTAATCCGAATGCAAAAAATCAATTCTTCCTTTCAAGATAACAATATCTCAAAATCCACTTTTATCTTATCAAAACTTCATGAATGCAAGAAGGAAATCAAAGTATTAGTTATCACCTCTTTAATCTTGATTATTCCTTGAATTATTGTCAAGTGTCCTCAAAACCTTTTCCTTAATCAAAGTGGTATTTCAAGTTGGATTCCTTATATATATGAAGAGGAGTCTTCTCCAAGTGCAAAACTAAGTCTTTGATAGGTTTTAAGGGTTTTTTTTCTCCCCTTACCATGTTTGGACGAATTTCCTTTATGAAGGGCTTGAGTTTCAACAAGGGCAAGACAATGACCCTTGATAAGGAGGTATGGATATGTGTAGAGGGAGAGAGAAGATACGATAGGTTTGATTGAGGAAATTTCCTATCTAGCCCTCTTTTTATAATCTTTCGGATTTATTTATTTTTAATAATTTCTTGAGTTCCGCCAATCACACAAGACGAAGTGGCACGTTTGACACTATATATTTGAAGAAGTGATGTGGCCAAATGTGGTCTATTCATTTTATTGCTCAAGAAATTCTTATACTTTGTATTATCTTGTAACTAAATCACTGTACTTTGATTCATGTTATTCGAGATCCTTCTATTTAATGTGGTTTATAATTAAGATGCTATACTTGAAGTTATACTAACAAATTACCACATTCTTGGTTTTAGGCATCTCTTGAGTAACAAGCTTGAAATCTTAGAATTCAAGTAATCATTCAATTATCGTCAAATAGCGATCACGTTTGTCAACAGTTACATTCTAATTACTTGAGTGACAATGTTGAAACCTTTCAATTGATGCAATTCAAGTAATTTCCCCATCATTATTAAAATAAAAGACCAGTTCTTTTTTAGATTTTGTCGGGATGTTACACGATCTCTCATTTGGGCCATAGAATTCTCACTTTAGAATGTTCACAAACTCATCTGGTGCTTTCTGCTCTGTTTTCTTCTCTCAGCGATAGAAATTGATTAGTTCTCCAATTTTCTTCTCCAAATTCTTGCAAGTTCATATTCCTTTTTGATTTTGAAGCTCAACGTGTGCTCTCTGTTTGTCATAAAAAATAAGTGAGTTTTAAGGTCAATTTTGATGTCATTTTTCGGGTTTTTTGTTTGGATTTCTTGGGTTTTGTGGTTTCATTGGGTCGTTCAAGAATCTTGCTAGGTTGATTGCTTAGATACTGTGTTGTGTGAGTTTGTTTTCTGTGTGAATGGAGGAGCGTCGTTCAACTGCTGGGAAATGATAAATATGCTATATTCTTTAAAATAATTTTTGATTCATATTCTATTATGATGCTTCCTTTTTGGCTATAATTTACTTTAGATCTTCCAAGATTACATATGGTAAATGGTGATCGTAGTTCCATGTCTTTGAGTTCGGGTGGGATGGTGTTTCAAAGAAGTATTCTTGTAGTGGTTTAGTGATTCTTATTTAATTTCTTGGTTTTGTAAAATCACTTTGATTTTGGCTGCTCAAATTTCCTCTCCCAAGTTTCTTTAACTTCTATTTCTTTTCTTTCTTGCTTTTTTAAATTTTCGTAACATTTTTTTTCCAATTTTGATTTGATATGATATGGAATTTCTTGGGGTTCTATTGATGGGGATTGTAAGAAGGATGGTAAGAAATACAATTTTTTTTTTAGTCATGCCATTTGGATATATAGGTAGACAAAAACTATGACAAAATATGGTTTAAGTTATCTTATTAACCTTATACAATTCAAGGAGATCTAAAGTTATTTTAAGGGTAATAAGCTAATTTAAACTCTTTTTGTTATAGTTTTTGTTCACATGTGTGTTTAAATAGATTAATTCATTTTTTATTTCATGATTCTGCCAAACTATTTAACCTCACCACAAAATTTTCCACATATTTAAGGGTTTCACTCCATTTTTTCCTTTTTTGCTCTCTCTGCCACAGATGAAAAGGTTGTACATGATCTCATCGTGTGGATGTAGAGGATATATGGCAACAACTACCCTGAGGTGCTCGCCTTATTTTCCGAGGAGTAAAGTGAATTTATTAAACTATCCTTTTGTGTTATAATCTTGACTAGTTGTTTTGATCATGTGACGTCCCGATCAACTTGTTGATTTCCGTCGACATTAATCAAGACAAGTTAACTAGTCCATTTGAGTTTAGAGGTTAGATTAAAATAAATATTTAACAACTAATATAAGCAATATAAATATATATAGACTACTGAAAATTAGAGAGTTAAGAAAGGAAAAAAAAAGAAAAAGAAAATTCAGCAAAGTGAAAGCAAGAAAGGGATAAAGTCAAGCAGTGGATTTGTCTTCAAAGACAAAGTGTATGGTGGGGCTGCCTTATATCACGCCCCGCACATGATACTGCCGAGGAGGCAGCGCGCGGGCGAGGCTGAGGCGCACATGAGGTGCGGGAAACGGCACGCGGGCAGAGACAAAGGCTGAACAGGCACAGATGCGGCGCACGGTAATGTGCGTGTGAGCATGGCCGAGTGGAACGGCTTCGAGTAAGGCACACTGGGAGGGACATGGAACATTCCAGAAGCTTGAAAGAGATGCTGGACGGTGTATATTCTGGAAGGTTCCGGGGCCGGACGTTGCTGGAAATAACTAGAACGTTGCGGAACGTTCTAGAACATTGTGGAACATCCTAGAATTCGGCAGAACATTCTGGGACGTGCTGGAAACCGGTGGGTCAGACCGAGCGGGTCTAGTTGAGTCTGGAGGGATCCGGCCAACCCAAGAATGTTGTAAATAGTGCTAGAGTCTGGTAGATAGTTGTAGAAGGGTCTAGAGGGTCGATCTTGGCCATCGGATTGAGACGATCTCAACCGTCCGTTCCAAGGGGTTGAGCCTATAAATAGGGGCCAAGTGTGTCATTTGTAGGATAGAGAGAGCCAAGTGTGAGGCTAGAGAGAGAAAGTAGTCCACAACCGTTGTAAAACGTCGTTTGCAAGTGTATATAGTTCGTTTGCGTTCCCAGCCAACTTCGGGTGCATTTCTTGCCATTGTCATTGTTCGGTTGCCTATTATGGTCACTAGTACCGATCGAGCGAGTGAAAGGCTGACTTAGCGTTCAACCGCGGGGCGGAACGAGTGATGACGCTAAGGCCGTGCGCTACTTTCGTATGGAAACGATAACTGCGTGACACTTAAAGACTTAATATACACATGTTCACTCTTTAGCTTTCCCGCAAGTCTTATTAGGGAGCAAGGGCACTAGTACAAAAGAGAAAACAGCTCTAGAAAATGAAAACAAAATGAGTTGTGCTACTCCTTGTGCTATTTGAACATAGAAGTCATGCAACTAAGATTAAAAGATTTCGGGGTCTATCTACAGATAAGTCATGCAGCTAAGATTAAAGGATTTTTGGGGTCTATCTCATTGCTAGCCATTATTAAGTCTTTGTTTATATTATATATCAATTAAAGCTTATCAAAGGGAGAGAAAGAGAGGACATGCAGCTGACAGGGGACACAAATACAGTGAAGGATTGGGAGAAATTCAGCAAACATGTTTCCAAGTTCAAGTGAAGAATTGAAAGGAAATTTAGCACCTCAGTTCTCAAGTTTAAGCAGCAAGGTAATTAGAGGATTGTATTAACTTGAAGTTGCTCCAAATTCAGCCATCAAAATTGGATAAAAAATCTATCTAGAAATTTGGAAACAGAGAAATATAAGCAAGAAGCTAGGAAAATATGATTTAGTAAATCTATATCTAGAATATGGAAGTGCTGCTGAAGATGGGCAAGCACACTAGGATAACTCCTGAACTCTAGTAGTTCCAGCAGATTCTCACCAATTCGAAAAATGCTACCTATTTACAACATAAGTAATCATTGGCATACTTTGTACATTAAATAATAACTGGGTAATGGCAAAGAACTGGTGATGCTTTCATCAACATTCTGCTTACGCTTTGCTAGATATATTAAATAATCATTAACTACCACAACTTGTTATGTTACTGTGTAGTATTATTATCTAATCATAGTTTTCAAATCGGCAAAAGTGGCATAATAATGTTTCATTTGTAAAATTGTAATTTCTTTAGTTCATGATATATGAGGATGGTGCTTGTAGAATTGAAGTTCAAATTTGAAAGGGTACATTTGAAAATCAATTAACCACAATGTTGAATTGTTAGAACAGCTTACAACATTTTTTTCTGAAAGGAATATCAACTTATATTTTAAAATGAAATTTGCTTTCGAAACTAATGACATATTTTATTGCATAATGTATATGTGACAAGTCAAATTTGCATGAAAAATCTCAATTTTTAAATATTTAAGATTATGACATAAAGTTAACGACACATGTAACGCCGACTCTAGTGTGTGTCTATAAATAAATTAAGAAATATATCTATATATCTAACTATATAAGAAATGAATTCTCCAATTTCACTGTTCCTATGAACAGTGTCTTTACGAAAATGTCCTCACTTTTTTCAGCCAAATTCCTATTTTACCCCTTATACTATTTTACCCTCATGTAACGGCAGCTTGGCAGTCTTGAAGGTTCTCCTGGTTTCTTCACTTCTCTTCTTTCTTTTCGTTAATTTGAGCAAAAATCCCGATCGAGTGAGCTGCAAGAACTCCGACCAGAACAAGGCTTCTGCTATCTTTTTGTGGAAGCTTTTGTGTTAGGTTATTTTCAGATATTTCTCAAGAGTTGTTTAATTTCTCGTTTTTAGTCTTTGCCTTTCCTCATTGACTGTCAGGTTGAAATTTGTTTGATTTGCAATTGCAGTTGTGATAAGTAAATGATTGATGTTAGACTTTCTAATACCTGATACTCTGCAGATGTATATTTGTAGATGAGAATGATCGAGTAGCCGGCCATGATACTAAATACAATTGTAAGTCAGAACATTCATCTTTCCTATAATCAACAATATATATATAGTTTGGATAATTTAAAATTGATGGTTGGATGGATCGGTTGTGGGAAAAAATTGATGGTTGGATCTGTTGCAGATAGGGCCAACTATAATTGCTTACTCTGGTGGAAGTGATTAATATGTTTTTATAATTGATCGAGCCAGCCTATTAAGAAATGATCGGTGTTCTGCTTGATGGTTTTTCTCGATAAATGCTGATTATCTAGGGTAGCATGAAATGATGGGTTTTAATAACAGAATCTCTTGCACTTTCTATGTAAAGTAGTCATTTAAGCTTTATTTTCTTATTCCTATCCAAGAAATTTAAACTACATTGGTCAATTTTTTTTTCTTCCTTTGGAACTCAGGTTGGTCAATTTTGTATGGATGTATTCTTTTTTTTTTTTAACCTTCAATTCAGCAAAATCGGGTTCAAAGAATGGGGGTTTTTGGAATTTGATGCACACTAGTTGTTTGATAATTTGTTTAAATAGTAGTACCTGGAAAATGATAATTTGTTCAAGAACCTACAGTGAGATAAGAGTTTGTTTAGCATTGCTTTTTTTCTCTATCATTAGTTTCAACACTTGAAACATAGTAAATAAAAGATATAATGCTTTTGCACACAAGTGAATTCTTGCAGCAGAAATGAATGGATAACTAAAATAAGAATGGAAACCTTGGTGAGTCATTTGAAGTCCTGGGTTTCACATCTTCCCTCTAATATTATGCTATTATTTTTAAGACTATAATAAGATAAACGAGAAACGAAAATATTATAGAATCGGATGTCCAAGTTAGTACCTAATTTCTGACCCCTAAGATTAAAGTTCCTGCGACGATATAAGGTTAATCCATTTGAATAATGTGGATTATGTGTAAACTAACTCCATAATAGTAGTGTTCCTTGAATGAGTATGTCCCATCCAGTCCATAATGAATGATATCTTTTCCAAAGAACTCAATATCAAGCTCACTTTGATTTTTTTAAGCCTTAGAGGCTTATGTTTGTGCATCTGGATATAAGATGTCCAAATTAAAGCCTAATTTCTGACCCCCTAAGATTAAAGTTCTTGCGAGCATATAAGATTAATCCATTTGAATAATGTGGATTAAGTGTAAACTAAATCCACAATAGTAGTGTTCCTTGAATGAGTATGTCCCATCCAGTCCATAATGAAGCATATCCTTTCCAAAGAACTCAATATCAAACTCACTTTCACTTTTCGAAGCTTTAGAGTTCTTATAGCCTTTCACTTTGAACTCTAAAATTTACATAGTTCAGAAGTACTACAAGCGAACACTTAGGAACTGCACTTCTTCAAGTGGTTTAAAAGTAAGCAACTTAGTTTTTGTCGTTGTATTTGTTGCTTTATTAGTTTGCAACATTGTTTGGGGAAATCAAAATATCAAATATGGTGCTCCTTTTTTTTTTTTAAAGTTCCCATGTACTTATATTGTATACGAACATCTGGATAACATGTTTTCTCAATTCTTGTAATCTTCTTTGCTGTCATATGCTATTTACTTGTCATAGGATATGCACATATTACTGCCCTTGAATAATCCAACGAAGTTTACTGTGTTGGATTATTTATAGGTTTTAGTTGTAGTTTTCCATCAAATTTCGTGAAACAGAGTGAATCTCTATATGTGGTATGTTCAGTTTTTCTTGCTTTCTGTTTCTTCTTTCCAAGCCAGATTAATACATATAAATCTTTTCTTTAGTTAATGAATAGAAGTAAAATAGATAAAGTTAGATTTTCTTAGAGCAATAATGTGTATGGCGCTAACTTATTTTCTGATTACTAGCTGCCATACAATTGGGAGTCTTTTCCATTGTTGCACCATTATATAGTGAATCACAATTTGACATTTAATAATCTGCTGAGCAGCTTTAATTGTGTGCCATGATGGAGTAAATTTGGGGAAAAACATTTGAGTGGAAGGGTATCTTGACGGGTTTTTGTTTTCCTTTTGTTGGTGAAAAAATTTGGGAGTGATCAGAAGGCAAGCAGACCAGAAAGGGCTACAATAATGTACTGTCTTTCTTATATATGTACTTTTGTTTCTTAGCTTAATTAGTTGGAACTTGCTGGTTTAGTTTTCAATTTTAAGTTGATGTGAACTTTCAACAGCTCATTTGGTTCAGAATATGCTCATTTTAGCTAAATTTTGTTCACCCGTCCACTAACCCCGTCCATTTCTGACGTGGCAGTGACATGGCCAGACATGGCACACACATGGCCGCCATGTCTATTGGCTATGTGTGTGACACGTCAAAAGTGAGCGGTGTAACCCCACTCACAGTAGATGGGTGAACATTACTCCATTTTGGCTTGTATTATATGTAATTATCAAATTTCAAATTTGTCTATGCATGTTCTTTAATTTTATTTCTTATTAAACCAAATAGTGATATTGTTTCATGTATTAAATTACTAACCTATTCTACATAACAAATTTTACACGGATTCAGCAAGGATTTATACTAAAGATAAAACGAAATACGTGCATCGCACATACGTTACAAGTATATATAGAAAAATCAATTTTTTTTCAAAGTCAATTTTAACCATATTTTACTCTTTAACTTAAATTATTTAATTTTTCAACTCAATTTCAACCACAAATTCTCTCACTGTTATCTTGATCTGTTTGTACCGTAAGTTTAGGTGGAGATGCGACGGGTTATTCAAACTTCAAAGGGTAAAAAAATTCAATTTTTTTTCCTTAAAAAATCTCTAACGAACAAAACGGGAGGAGACTTTCAAATCTCCAAGTTACAAAGGGTCGTAACTCGTAATGTTGTCTAATTTAATTGTTCGCATTTTTCTTAAGACACATTTAACTAGAAGTGATCTAAGTGGCCAAGTAGATAGCCAATGGTAGACTATATCTCTTACCGGACTCTTACGCATATTCGAGTAATAGAGGTCCTTTTATGGTGTTTTTTAGACACTATTTATGGTGTCCAAAGGATAGTGTGGCAACACACTATTGAATGTGTTGGGTGATGAATCCTCTAATATATCCAATAATGTATTACCACACTGTCTTTTAGACACCATAAAATATGCCCGAGTAACAGTCTCTTCACCCATCATCCCCATTTGTAATTAAAAAAAAAGAAAAAGAAAAAAAGGAAGCGATTAGAACTAAACTGATGATCCTTGCCCGTCCGCTGTCCCACCTTGTATTAAAAGAAAGAAAGAAAAAAAAAAAAGGAAAAAAAAAAAAGGAAAGAAGAAGAACTAAACCCATGAGGAACCAACCTCATGGTCTGGAGAAATTGGAAGTTGACATATGGCAATAGAGGAGCACGTGTTCTCTTTTTACTAGGCCACATAATAAGATTTGTTTCTAGTAGAATCAAAACGCTAGTTCCAGATTATTTTTGTATATTTAACATTCTACAGTAGCAAAATTGAATGGAACCTCAAGGCGGTAAGATTCAAGAATCAGCACATAATAAAAGAACCCCAATGCTCAATGATAGACAAAGTCGCCGTTTGATGATTCATTCATATGGTATAAATCTAGAAAGCATGGCTTTACTTTAAAAAGCATGCTTTAACATTCAGCAGTAGCTACCAAAATTAAATGGAACATTATTAAGGCAAGAGATTCCGTAATTAACCAGATATTAACATAAAAGCTACATAAGTATGCACCATATACATAACTTTCCTTAGTGAGTACTATGGGAGATTTCACCAGTTACTCCACCTGCAAATGCAATCGTTGCTTGCAGAACATTCTCCCAAACATTCAAAAGATGTCCAAACGTATGATGAGAAAAAATATGACAAACGAACAGCCCGAATAGTTCAAACATGCTTTCTTTTTTCTTTCTTCTTTTCCCTTTTCTTAAGATATATACATACATTACACGCAAATATATTAGTAGTTCTTGGTTATCTTAAACTATAAAGTGCATGCCCAGCTATAACGGACTTCATTTCCATCTTATGTTGGCATTTGGTGATGCTCGAGTGAAGGCAAGCAATTCTTTGGCAATTCTGAACCCCTGAACTACATTAATATAAGATGTATCTGCTATTATAATCTTCTCGAGGAATGGAGAACGAGCAAGTATAAGCTTGAGTAGTATCAGTTCCACACCAGCATTCACATTCAAGCATATCTTCACATTCTTGAATTTAGAGAGGTTTTGATTTATGCACTTTGGATCCTTCAGATAACATAGAACACCTTCTCTATCATTAGACCTGTTTCTGAACGAAACCTACAGGAAAATCAACTCAAGTATTAAAATCCCAGTTGGGAAGTAAACGTATTATATGAAATTGATACAAATGATATGAGTCATTGGACACAATGGGTATGTTATCAACAGAACCGCATAGCCTGTACTAATCTTACCCTGAGATCAAGCAGGCGCAAATTGGTGCAACTTTGAAGCAAGCAAATAAGACTGGAAATCTGATCTAAATCTGTAAAATCTATGTCATCAAGTGTAAGATGGTTGAGGCACAGTACTGTTACCTGAGGCATGGTTGATGTAGTACCTGCTACCAAAAACTTTGAAACAAGCCAGAAAGATTTAAGGTCATATAATTTCTAAATTTGGACAAAATTAGAAAGGTTCAGTTTGTCTCACCTTAAGGGCAAAGCCACTCAACTGAAGATCCCGAACTTTTGGCAACATTTCAAGAAGCTTTGACAAGTTAAAACGAGGTTCCTTTGCCATTTCTTTCCACAATGAAAACTTTAACTTAAAGTAGGTTTGCATTCAGAAAGCTGTTTAATTTAGAGTCACAGCTTGAGTTAATTGTCAAGACTTTGAGTGAAGGAGCAACAACACGTAAATGGTGAACGCCAATGCACCTATCGAAATCAATTCCCTGAGTTCTGGGTACTAAGAGACGAAACTCCAGACGAATTTGACTCAAAGCACACGTACTTAAAATTGAGAACAATGAGGTTGTCTAAAGATCCATAGAAATAAGAAGACTTGATTATAACACCAGAAAGTGCTAAGGTTGTCAACGATGAGCAAGATAATACACAGGAAGGCAGCCTGTACTGGGACGAATCTCCGAGTTTAAGTTCTCTCACACCATTTCTTGATAGATAAAACATCCACTGGTCCACTTCTGAGTGCTGTGCTCTGTTTATATACGAGAGGTCCAAAAGAAAATGTACTACAGGTCCCATGTGTTGTAACAGAATCTTACTGATAATCTTAACCTGGTTATCTGGATTCACTAACACGGATCTAAAATTTTCCTCATTAAATCTCAGTTTTGGACACATCGGCCAAATATTCCTCCATTTTCTTGACAAGATACTCGTTCTCGCAGCATCGAGAACCGGCAAGTAGTCCAAAATATGGGCTATAACCTCATTTCGTAGGTTGCTTATTCTATCTTCCCTTCCTTCGCTGGGCTTCTGGTATGTCATACGGACGCTCTTTGTTCTGGTAAACAAAATGGAAGACGTTGGGAAAATGTTTAATTTACTTCGGATTTCTTGCATTCGCTTCAAAAAATATAATTTAACATCTAGCTTACTGGGTCTGAACCTAAATTAAATCTTCAAAGTGGATGACAATTTTAAGAATTCAAAATGCAAACGCCACGAACATAAATCAGCAGACAATACACAACTACACAAGAATATTTGCAGTAGTGTTTAAAAAAAGGAATAGACCAACAAAATAAACCATAAATTTACCAGGTTAATTGTTTCAGAATTTGAGCTTCAGATCTCAGCCTTCGAAAGCATGAAAAGAGAATTTGCCTTCAGCGGAAAAGTGAAACAGCCCAATATTATTCCAGGGCTAATTGGCACTAGCCATCCGGTCTTTTACGTCTATTGCACAAAACAACCCTACTTATCAATTTTTTTACAATAGTCACTCACAAAAAGTCTCTATCGTCAACTTTTGGAGTTAATTAACAGTTAAAAACCTAAAGAGACAAAATTTAAAGGATATTTTGGTTATCTAGCATAATCTATTGTATCAATTTTATTGTTATTATTTTCTTTTTAATTTCATTGAAAAATCAAACAGTTTACATTTTTTTGACTAACTTCAGAACTAGAAAGTAGAAGTTTTTATTTTTGAACAACTTAAGGTGTATATCAAATTATATTAATCATTTCATTACTTTCATGTAGATCAAAATACTAAATACTTCATGCTTAAAGTCTACTATAGAGGTCTCTATTTGATAAGTCAAAATGCCTTTTAATTTTTGTCTATTTTGGTGTTTTATTGTTCTTTAACTGCAAAATTTGACGGCAGTGACTTTTTGCTTGAAGAAAACTTGTGTTTAGGGCGGTCAATGCAAAAAATTGATAGGTAAAGATGTTTTGCACAATACATGTCAAATGTAGGGATGTTTAGTGCCAATTAGCCTTATTCTCAGCCACACTCTACTGCTAATTTAGCCCGTTTACAAGACCAATTTTTAGGGAAGTTATACACCTGGTTCTATTTTATTTTAAACATACTCTCTTTTTTTTTTTCAACCTTATTTTAAACATACTTATTAGCATAATTTAAAAGGGTTCTTTACATAAAAGGTACTAAACACAACATACCAAAGATTTATAGAATCCTAACACAAACTATTTGTAAAAATAGTATACCTCATTTGAAAAATACCCCTCACTTAAAAATTAAAAAAAAACAATGAAAAATATAAATAAAAACCTGGCAGAAATATGCTTTTGAAAAAAAAAAATTAAAAGATTGTACATTAACTGACTTTCTAAAATCTTGCGGAATATTTGATTTCCCTTACGGTTACAAATCAGATTCAATTCTGATTTACAATTACCGGATAACAATAATACTAACACCCACTATCATCTCCCCGGAATCACGTTTATATTGGCTGAAACAAAACAAATCAGAACTACTGGAATTACCGAAGGAAGGGAGGTACAAGTCAGCCACAGAAAAGAAACGAACTGCTCGATGCGAGTGCTGCAAGCAATACGGACATAATGCAAGGAGATGTAGGAATCTGTAGACAATGGAGTATCGCGCAAGCGGAAGCGAACTGGAAAGAGATCGGAAGATGTAGGAAAAGAACCCCATTGATGAATTGAGTTGAATCCTTGCAAGAAGAAAGACCAGCTTATTTATGTTAAATTTTTTCATTTTTTCTTGTATGTCTTAATATGCTTTCATGTTTCATTCAGTAAGGGTACCTTAGCAGTTGCACTTCAAAGTTGAACTCATTAAATTGTTTGAATCTTAGTTATTTGAAAGGATTTTTATTATTCGAAGTAATATTTAATCCTCTTTATTTAGTATGAATTTAGTAATGAGTATTAAGTGTGTGTAATTTTTTTTTAATGTCAAATTCTGTTGTTGTTGTTTTTTTTTTTTTTTTTGGGGATAATATATCCCCTGGTTTGTCACCATCTGTTAACATGGGAAAAATTCGGGAGGGAATGATCCTTCCGTAGCATTAGGAGAAGTAAGAACAATACCATAACAAGGATGTTTACCCAATGCTCAGAAAGCATGTTACCATATCCGTTCATCACATGGCCACAAATATAAATTTAACACAATATAACATGTGATTTAACAGTCCTTTAACCAAATATAAATTCATGGCACAGTATCCTACTATAATAAAAGAGCTTGTTGCGGGCCCATCGTCATTGCAATTTTGTTCGTTAGCTTCGTCGTCGTCATTTTTTTTCTTTTTCCTTTTTTTTTTCTTTTTCAATTTTAACACTTATCCACCATACTGCAATCTGCAAAATTTCACCTGCTCCCCCGCCTTGCTCCTTTCTGCACTCCAGACTCCATTTCCTTTTTTCCCCAGTCATGAGCACAAATTATTGAGTCCTTTTGCTTTCTTTGACTCTCCAAAATTTTCTGGTTTCAGCTTCTTCTATTCCTACATATATAATTCCCATTCTTCTTTTTTGTTTTTGTTTGTAAGATGTGGCTTTTCACCCGGCTTTTAGATCGTGGGTTTTTCTTGTCGATTTTCATATTAATTTGTAGGTTTTGTGGTCGATTTCAATGTTCTGTTGCTATCGATTTTTGGTGGAAGTGATTTTCGCTCAGCCATTCACAAATCTTGCTGAGTCGGTTGCCAGAGTTTTGATCTGATTTGATTTGGTTTTCGTTCTCCATTCCTCAGTCCTGTTCAGATTAGCAAATTTTTACTTATTTCTGTAGCAATTATTTCTTTGCAATTTTCCTAACAGAAGATTTGTTTAAGTCTATAATGAGGTGATATTCTCCCCTGACTCATTTTCTTCTTTCACCCAATTCTAATTCTACTTCTAATAGCATTACTTTTTTACACTCCAAATATTTTCATTTAAAAATTATGTTCCCCACCTATGGAACTATTTCTTGAGACAAAAAAAATATGTTAAGCTCGTTCCCGCAAAGAAAGAAAGAGAATGGAGGAGAATAATTCTTTATTGATTCTATTTAATTTATATATCTAGGACCGTGGGTTGACTTTTTATGACTCTTTTTTCTCAAACTATGCAGTGTGTTATCAGTTATGAAATTCAACAGCTCCAATTTACGGTCTTCATAATGTGAATAAACTATTAGCTATATTGCTATAATGATTGAGAGTATATCGTTGGCAAAGTTACGAAGAATAAATTAGTTATGGTTTTTCCCCCTCTTTTATGATGTGATTTTGAGAGACTTGGTGGAGTTAGGCTTTTAGGACAACCATATTCTTTATTTCCTTTTCTCTAAGTGATGGATTCAAAACATTAAGCTACAGTGAGACTAAATTTATTTTTGTTTTGCCATGGTGGATTTCAATTTCCATTGGTTGGTGTTATTATATTTGTATAAACATTATTGGTAAGTTTCTTATGAATCTACTGCTTATGATTTTAGTTGGCATTGTACCATTGTTTTCTTGCCTGTGTTTGCTCGTCTCATGGCATTAATGAACAGGTGGTGGTACACTGTTGATGAGTTGACTCAGTGTATTTTTATTTAAATTTATCCTTGGCGATTGAATGGATGATGAAAATGATAGTTCGTGTTGAATTTTCTATATAGGCCGTTGAAGATGAGAAGATGTTGCAAACCGTTGTTATTTCTTCTAATGGCACGTAAGAGAAGTTCACGTTGTTCATAATATTTTTAAGTTGGTTGATAGAACTTTTCAATTTGATAATTCTTAAATAATCATTTGTTTTGATTTAAAGTACGCAACCTAAACCTAATATAAAAGAAAGAGATAATTAAGAACAAGAAAGATTTCATAATTGATCTCATATTGGAGTTACAAGACACCATGGTTTTTGCATAGTTCCTATATTTTAAGTTGTGTTCCAGAGTTTCCATGCTTCTTTTCCTTTTGGTCCATTCAGTAGTGAATATATTTGGAATTATCATGTGTTTAGGTTTTTGGTACATCATCCCAACAAAACTTATATGACCAAGTAGTATGCTCCCTGGTGTATAAAGTTCTAACAGATAGAATTGTATCATAATTGCCTATGGGCAAATAGGAAATTGAAAGACTTACACAATGGAGAGCAGACCAAGCAAAAAGTTTTGGTTTAATTTTTAATAGCTTTTTCTATTTTAATTCTTAACCCTATGTTCCGATAATTTTGATTTTTCTTCCCATATATATAGGAGAATATTCAATCGATACATGTGTCATTCTAAGAGCTGTTAGACCGAATTTTGGTATATTGGAAGCTCAAAATGCACATTATAACATGAAAGTGATATATTTAGAGTTGTATAATGAGGAGATAGCGGATCTTTTAGCATATCAAGAAGTTTCAAAATTCACATATGAAAAATCCGAGAATCTGATGGCGCTAATGGAGAATGGTAAAGGTGGAGTTCATTAGAGGAATGGAAGACGAGATTGTTATTGCAGAGGAAATGCATAGAATCACGGAGAAAGTTTATGCTAAAAAGAGAGTAATAGATAACCTGCTAAACAAACTAGCAGTAGTTTTCATTGTGTTCTTTATTAGTATTATATTCACATCAAGTAATACATTTTAGAGAGAGAGAATCAAAAGTGGCAAGCTCAATCTCGTTGACCTTGCTAGCTCAAATTACATTTTTGCGTTCTGGAGCTTAAGAGCATCATGGCTTAATTCTTGTGCTTGATCATGTGGGGCATTGGGGTTGGTAGAAGATGCAACTATTCTATTCTAAAAGAAGTGATGCACATTTCAAAAATATTTTCAGAACATTACAAATGTTAACTATAATTGCAATTATCATAAACATACCGTTAATATATATATTATTTTAAATCTGCAATAGTGTAAGAAAAAGCTAACACGGGTTTCGCGCATTGCACGTACTCCCACTGGTATGGTAAAAAAGGTGAGATTTGGAAAAGATAATTCCTTTAAAAACATATATCCATGACACGGGACACCAATAGCATATTCCTCATTCATTGGTACCACCCGTTACCAAATAACAAATAACTGTTAGTCCTCAATCATTGTTACCAAATAACAAATAACTGTTACCACCTGAGTATCCCAGTAACAAAATAGCATAACTGATACACAGCGGACTACCAATAGCATAGTCCTCAATCATTGTTACCAAATAACTTTTAACACCTGATTATCCCAGTAACATAATGGCATAACTGTGACAGTAACAAAAATAGCATAACTGTTACCACCTGTTACCAAATAACAAATAACTGTTACCACCTGAGTGTCCAAGTAACAAAATAGCATAAATGTTACATAGTGGACTAACAATAGTATAGTCCTCAATTATTGTTACCAAATAACAAATAAATGTTACCACTTGAGTATCTCGGTAACAAAATAGCATAACTGTTACACAGTGGAATACCAAAAGCATACCATTCAAAAATGTTTAACAAGAATGTAACCATATCAAGAATGTTTAACAAGAATGTTACCATATCAAGAATGTTTACCCAGGGAAAAGGAGGCAAAGAAAAAAAGACAGAAGTAAAGTAAGAATATAGAATAAATTCCATTGCCATCATAAATAATAGTTGAAAATTTAGTCTACAATCCCAGGCATCTGCCATTCAAACTAAACAATTCCAAGTATTTCCATAATCAACAAATGTAATAATCCAAAAAAAAAAAAAACCGCCAGCCAGGCGTACAATTCAAAAAGCTAATATTTTATTTGATACCAAAATAAAGGGTGTTCTATTCAAAAAGCTGTGTGCAGTCCTGACTTGAAATCAAACCACATCTTGTCGCCGCCTTCATTGTGATTGATCTCACGCAATAACACTTGGTGAATCAACTGTAGATTCAACCCTATGTATTGAGAATCCAATAGATGACTGAAACACGAAAAACGAAATAGCCCTTTCTGTGCATCATTGAACCGAGCATTCAATGTAGCAATTATCAAGCAATCGGACTAAGCATTTATCCTCCCCCGATTTCAGAATGTACTCGGCAGAAGATATTCTCCATCCTACAAAGAATAATTAAAAACAGCAAAATAATGAAACAGAAAACAAAACGAGGGAAAATAAAGTAACAACCTATAGGACAAAGCAGATAATAAAGAAAATGAATAATAATAATAATAATAATAATAATAATAATAATAACAACAACAACAAGAAGTAATGAAGGCAGAATGGGCAACACATTGAAGCAGAATTGTGAAATAAGAATTTAATTCAACATTGTTTCACTTTATAAATTATGTATAGTGTGATAAGTTGAAGCTACTTAATTTTGTTTGTTTATGTGTTATAACAAAGAATTACCATTATGTGTGCGAGAGGGAAGGGGGTAACTGAAACTGATGCCAATTCTAGATAAAGTGTGACCATTATTATTTTGACAGAGTTTTATCAGCATCCAAACTAAATGCATAAATGAAACTAAAGCCGAAAGCATAAACTGAATGTATGTTACCAATGGAAAAAGATGTAGAATATGTTAGTGAACAGAACATCTCAGCAATAAAAGGCATCAGTGTAAGTCAAATCATCCAGGCTATTACAACCTTTTGATTCCCTAAAAAGCCAAATATCCCGATCTTTAAAAACCAAATATCCTAAAGTTTTGTACACTATTGAGCTATTACACTATTTTCAAATGATATATAAACTAGTAGGAGTAAAGGGTCCTACAAAACAAAAAACAAAAAGAAACTTACACAACAACGAAAATACTACCTTTAACAAAAGAACACCCAAACAAAATAGACAGAAAGAAAACAAACAGAATAAAAAAAAGGGTCCTACAAGGGGGGGGGGGGGGGGGGGGGGGGGGGGGGGGGGGGGGGGGGGGGGGGGGGGGGGGGGGGGGGGGGGGG